>JAPMOR010068217.1:3266-20517 GCA_026543865.1 Argiope aurantia | reverse complement strand
GCTCAAATTTTGAAACGGAGAATACATTAAAGTTTCCTATAAACATAAAATTATTAAATGTATTTTTTAAATAAATGATAAAGAATGCAGAAAACAATAAATGAATATTTTTGCTATTTTACTTTATAAAATATTTAAGAAAATCATAGTTGATAGTGAACATTTCAATTAAATTCATTTTATGCATACAAATCCAATTAAAAATATTGATGTACAGATATTTTTTAAATCAGGCATTTGTTTTTATTAATCTAAAAATGCCTTATTTATTAAAAAAAATGACTTTTCAAGTATCTTTTTTTATAGACAAAAATTTGAAGAGTACGTGAAAATATGAAAAATAAGAAGATAAATTTAAAAATTAATTAGCAGAACCAAAAGAAGGAAAAATCATTTCTGTCAGTACAAAATAAAGTTTCCCAATAAAAATTAATTATATACATATACTTCACGTAAAATATATTTTGATATTAAATATTTAAAATTCAAAATTCGCTTCTAAATATGATCGAAACTGGTAGAGAAATTAGATTCCCAAAATTGAAATTCGGAAAAAAAAAAAAAAAAATTGTAGAAAATTTATAATTTAAAGATAATTTACCGAATAGTTCAACTTACCTCTAATTTAAAAAAATATTGTAGTTTACTGATAAATGTTTCAACGTCATATCTGCCTTTTGTCTCTCAGAAAAATAACTGAAATTATGAGGTACTTTTTAACAGCCAATTGGTTTATAAGACTTAAAATCAATTGTTGTCATTCAAATAAGTTCTTTATGCAAACAACAATGTAGCTTTATTTTAAGCAAATGCAAAAGGTATCAAATCTGCCTTTGAAATTACTAATTTTTAATGTCGGGACTAATTTTGTTTAAAACCAACGATTTCGAAATAGAAAAAATCAGTATTTGTGAAACTTTTCGAAACCAAACTAAAAATTGCAGTCAATAAGAAGACGCATTTCAAAGAAACAAAATGCTTGGACAGATATTGTGTCCGAAAATAATGCAAAGAACGAAGAGGGAAAACACATTAGGTTCAATAATTTATTATAGGTTATTTGCAGACATTGCTTCTTATTTGTTCTTGTTTCGAAGATATCTCTGCGTGTCTGAGTATAGAATGATGATATTTTCTCCGGAGATTTTCATCAGCTGTCGTCATGACAACCATAAAGGTTCCACATTACTTAAACATTCAGCTCCGCATAACAAGTACGATGAACTTAATATTTGTAACCTCGAAGGAACAGAAAGGAAGTTACCTCAGGTCAGGGACTGAAGCTTCTTCACCTCTGGTAGATTGAATATTCTTCAAATATACCATTTGTACGGCACTTCTGATAGGAAGTCAACTAGAAAATGTGTATTTTGATAGTCAGCTTCTTAGGATAATAATTTCATTACTAAAATAATAAAAATTAAGACTGAAAAATTAAATTGCTTCTGTCAGTAAATATAGATGTAATTTGAAACAGCAATAGATAAAATAGAATTCAAATACGCTATATATTTGCAACTTTTTCCAACATATCGCTTATTGCTTCCATGAAGATATGGGGAAATTGATTTCTTGTCCTATTCTCTTAATAAGACAAAAACTTAAATTCTATAGATTCATAACAAGCTTCTTAGCTTTAAATTATCAGTTATTCTATGATTGCTGTCCCAATGTCAGAGATTGATATCTAAGTGATTCAACGCTCTGGTCATAACTGTTATACATCTCTGTACTGGAAAATTGAGTTCAACTTGTTTATTCTGTCAAACTGATTTCACTTGGACTGAATACGCTGCATTGCATCATTATCAAGTACACTTCTTAAATTCAATTTTCAAGATGCACACAACTTGGTGAGTGAATATCCTCAACCAAATAATTGTTTATATTTTTCTAGTTTCAAATAATCATAATCACATTGCTTTCACCATTTATATATTAAAACCAATGTGATTAATCGATTATTAATAATGATAACCAATTTGAAAGTTTGGTTATTATTAACAATTATAGGTTATTATTAATACTAGCCGCGATTATAAGTAATTATAACCGATTAATCACATTGCCCGTAAGATATACATGATTCATCACACAATTTTAACGTACTGTCTTATTTTACTTTACTTTACTTATATACTTAAAATAATAAAGGAAAACTAATGAACCAGTCACCTAATCCTAATCACTAGTGCAATTTCATTAATTTTAGTTATATATGAAAGCTTATGAGCCATGTCATGCATGCACATCATGAAATATGTACGTCAACAGAGATCCACTATCTTCTACACCCTCCATTTTCAAGAGAAATCGAAAAAACAAAACTCTATAATACATTCTCTATGGCGAAATATTGCGACAGAATTCGCCAGCCAGAAACACTTAACCGATTTCAAAACATTTCACTTTATAAGGATATGTATGAGCCTCTCGATACGTCATCAACGGTTGTCGACACCTTTCATCTCCATTTTGAGGAATTTTGCAAAATATTGAAAATTTTTGGAACAGTCCTCAGGGTCAGCAAATGAAATAATTTCCTCAGTTTTCACAGCCAACTTGATGGTTTTGGTTCTTTGGAATATAACTAATCAAAATGGTCTATCATTACTGCGCAGCTTTCACATATATTGCTGTAGCTATTCTTTTATTATACTTTTGTTAGGTGTAGTTAATCAAAATGTAGTACTTTTGTTAGATGTCGTTTATAAGATAAAGTTAATCGAGGTTATTTGACATGAATAAAATAATCTTATTAACCAGGCGTCTTCAGCAACTACACTGGTGTGCAAAACTTAAGCAACAGGTATGTTTTTTGCCATAACTTCACGAGAAATCATCTGAGAGACATGAAATTCAGAAATGAGATACAGCATTTTGTTCTGAAAGAATGATGAAAGCATAGTTGCGCAGAAATGAATACAATGCATACAGTATGGAATCAAACAAAAAAAGGCTTTATTGAACTCATAGTATCATTACACATGATTGTCTGTCCAAGAGGAAGAACAGCAAGCAGATGTTCCTTAGTATGGGATATGCCCTCCCCTTACTGCAATGGTTGCTTCGCACCGTCTCCCCATACTCAGCACCAGATTGTCCAACAGTTCTTGAGGTAAGAGTGCCCATTCCTCAATCAGCATCTGTTTAAGTTGTCGGGTGTTCCCAGGAGGATGTAATCGCGCCGCAAGGCGTCTCCCCAAAGCATCCCACACATGTTCTATCGGATTTAAATCAGGGGAGCACGCCGGCCAATCCATTCGAGTGATATCTTCACTTTCCAGGAGCTCTTCAACAGCATGAGTCCTGTGTGGCCGTGTATTGTCATCCGTAAAAACGAAGTCTGATCCAATGGCACCTCGGAACAGACGCACATGGGGAAGGATCACCTCCTGACAATAGCTATCTCCAGTTACAGAACCTCTGTCGAAAACGTGGAGCTCAGTCCGCCCGTTCATCATAATGCCTCCCCAGACGACAACTCCAGGACCACCGAAACGGTCTCTTTCCGTGATGTTACTGGGATGAAACCGTGTCCCGACCTCTCCAAATCAACTGGCGTTGGGAATCGCTTGTGGCACTAAAACGACTCTCATCTGTAAAGAGGACACGACTCCATTGATGAGATGTCTAGTTTTTGTGCTCCCCGCACCACTCTAAACGGTGCCGCCGGTGGGAAACTGTCAAAGGGATGCAGCGTTCAGGATGGCGGGTGAATAGGTCACCTTTGTGAAGGCGTCTGGACATAGCAAAACGCGACACTTGTCGCCCCGTTGCTGCACACAGTTGCTCAGCAATGGCGCTTGCTGACTGGTTTCGGGTTCTTTTCGCCTGCAGGACGATATATCGGTCATCCACTGCAGTTTTTTCCAGGGGCGGCCACCACCAACATTTCTCACAACTGTACCTGTGGTTTGGAAGGCTTTCTAAGAGCGCGAAACGACACTTTTGTTGATTCCGAACTCTTCAGCTACACTGGTCACACTACGCCTCTCCTCCAGCTTTCCGATCATTCTTCCACGTGTGAAATCGTCCAGGTGATTTCTGCTAGCCATATTTCACGAATTAACTCACGTGCACTTGCAGCGAATGTCTTTAATTGCGTCTCCGTCCTTCCTTTTATTGTAGTGTTGAGCTGCGCGCGCCTTCCGCACGTGTTTTGCGTACGCTCACGTCGCCTGTGACGTTTTGTTCCTGATATTTGCATACGCATGACCTTTCTCTTGAATTACGTGTTCATTGTACTGATCGCAAGAACTCCTTTTCTGCAATTTCATGGCTATCTGCTTAAAATTTGCATTGTTGCTTAAGTTTCGCACAACAGTGTATATTATATATACCATAGATAATATGACATATCAAAATATAAAAGTACTATTTGAATTTATGACTGTATTATAACGGTTGAGAGTTCTGACTGTCTAGCTTGCAAATTAGTTAAATCAATTGGCTACGAAATCGATCCAATTGTTGAGTTTTATTTTGTAATATCACTCAAAAATGGACGCGGAAGAGAAAACCTTCATGACAGATCGAGGCGTCATGAGCTTTCATACGAAATTGAAATCGGCACATTAGGCATTTTATTTAGGAATTGTGTCTGGCAAACCGGATTAAGGACTTTTCCAGAGAATGAGCGCTGAAGTAATGCTTTTGAAATTTCTCTCGGAAACTGATGATAGTTGAGAGAAGGGCCTTATTGATTTGATAAAAAAATTCATGTGAAAAAAGGCACCATTCATTTAGTATGAAATAAAGATTGATGTAACCGTACAGTGTTGGTGACTGGAGGAATGGTTCGTTGCTTTTGAAAATCATTTTAATAATATAGATGATGGTAGTACAGCTGGTCGGCAAATGCGACTATTGTTTTATTAAGACACACTAGAAAAGTTTCATATGATGCAGTAAAAAAAAAAAAAAAAAAAAAAAAAAAAAGCAGAATTGAATAATGCCATTATAAATAGAAATTGATTCATAGAACAAGTATAAAATAGAAGCACGATTTTTGCCATTTGCGAGGAATGTTTTGGAACTCTCCCTTGTGTAATGTTTGCAATGCCACTAAACATCCAGTTACTTAAAAGTAGGACTTTTGATTCTCAGATGTGCTAATGCCCCCTTTTTTTTTTCAACACCACCTCTCTTCTTTAAAGTATTACTCGTTGCCTTTAATTATGCAAATACGCAATGAATAACATAATCCGTTTTCAGGCAGGAGATTAAAATGATCTCAAAAAATACCTTATGAAATTCATGAAATTGTTACTGTTTTTTGTATCAAATTTTCACAACGAATTCACGTAATTCACTAGTCTTTAATCCCATTTTGACTAAATCCTCTTATCAGAATAAATGGCTACACATTGTCTTCCAGATGAAACCGCCCAAGTTTTTTTTCTTCAGAGAGCTTGTAATTCTTAAGGTTATGAAATCATCCGTTTCGCTAAAATACTTATATTTTGATTTCGCCTAGTTTTATTTTTAAGTGTTTTTTTTTAAATATTTTAATAAGCATTTAGTGTGCAGTTTTAATAAGCAATTATTTGCAATTATTATTATAAAATTATTTAAAAAATTTATCATTAAATTAGGACAATATATTTTTTTAAATTTCATAGCTCATTTATTCATTACGAACGATAAAACTTTTAAATATTATAAATGAACCACTCTTTGCCAAATTTAGTTTAAAATTCATCGTTTTTCTCAATCTACATTTTTAGAAATTTTTCTTAATGAAATTTTTAGATAAATCAATCTTTTGAAGCAGCTTCGAATTAGTCAAGTTCTGCTCTTTTCATTGTTTTGCATTGTTTTATTTTTATACGATTTGCTTATAAAAACATTATTTGCTTTAATAGATCTAAAATAGCTCTGTAAATATATACAAATGTTAATACCACTGGATTGTCATGATAAAATAAATAAGGAAAAAGGAAAGGAACATTTTTCAAATGTTTAAATGAGAAATAAGTGGTTTTTTTTTTTTTTTTTTTTTTTAACTAGAGACATAATAATGATGAATAAAAATTCAGTTTGAGTTGAATTTTGAAAAAAGTTTTTTAAACATCAAATAACTATTTTTTTTTCCTTTATAGCAATCCTGATAATCTGAAATAATAAAACTTATCTTTTTTTCTTTTGAGTCTTTCAAATAGCAATACAACTTTCGATTTAAATCTGGAAAATTTTTAATTTTATAAATTATGTATTTGATATACATTACTTATTTTACTTTTTATTGTACTTTGTAATGGAAATCTCAGTGCAATAATTAATGGAATTTTTATTCACTTCTTTATGTAGAAGCATTTTGAAATTGTACACACATTTGTAACAAACAGTCTTATATTTTTCAGAATTTACTTTACGAGTTGAAATATCAATTTATTTAAATTTTAATTCCACCCACCACTTGATAATGAATTTGGAAAAAAATCATTTTAGGATTCCATAATGTATATAATAATCATAAATGACAAAAAAGCAAAAACAATTAAAATTAAAAAATTCTTCTTCTTACTTCCCTAATAAACATGCTTTTAAAAAACTGCTTTTTTTATTAAATTAATTTTATATTCTGATTGAAAATGAGTATCACAATTGTTTCTTTTTGGCACTTCTTAAGGCCCTGCTGTCACTGCTCAATTATGATACTAATTTTACTTTTCATTTGGGCATACCTTCTAGTTAATAGAAAGTATCCCCAAAAGTACTTTCTAGCTACATTACTTAGGCTGGAGCATCAAAATTGTTTCTTTTTGGGTCTGCACTTCTTAAGGCCAGCCGATGGCACTGCTGTCACTGCTCAATTATGATACTAATTTTACTTTTCATTTGGGCATACCTTCTAGTTAATAGAAAGTATCCCCAAAAGTACTTTCTAGCTACATTCCTTAGGTACTCGGTAAACAACAAAATAATTGTATTTACTGTTCGTTTCAGTATTCTGAGACTACCACTTTTCTACGATTCTATCTCACTAAGGGGTGATTCGCGGAAGGATGAGCCCATTTCCGGAATTCGTCATTTTGTGACCTTGATTTCCGCCTTATTATTGGGTTGATGCATAATTATCAGGCGTTTCTTTAACGTGCTATATTTTAATAAAAAATTACAATATTTTATAAATTTATAAATGAAAATATTCTTTTAGGTTATAAAAATGCGCGTCGATAATCATACTCATATTCGTTATATTATGATGTACCACTTTGAGAAAGGATGGGAAGCAGTCATTTCGCGATCTCAGCGAACTTTTCGGGGAGGGCGCAATCAGCTAAAATCGATGCAGGGAATGGTTTGTCCATTTCAAATCTGGCGACACTAGCTTGGAAGATAAGACATCAAGAGGACATCGGATTTCGACGACCAGGCACTTCTGGCAGCCGTGGAAAGGGACAAAAGCTTGGAAGGAGCAACTCGATTGCTGGCCGATACGGCGACGATGAGCGTCAACAGTGCGGATTCCAGACAAAAACGGCAAGCAGTAATTCAATATTAACAGCGATATCTATTTGGCTCAAATCGAAAAGACCGCACAAAAAGAAACGTATCGTCTTCCACCACGATAATGCGCGTCCACATGTTGAGCGTCGTGTTGTCGAATGAATCGCCAATAAGGGCTGGGAACTGCTTCCACATCCGCCATATTTTCCCACAGAAACGACTACCGACTACCACGTCAATTAGTCACAAAAAAACCGGCAGGGAACAAAGTTTATGACGATTTCGACAACTTAGCGGCGGATGTCAAAACATGGAGTGCCTTCAAGAATCGTGAATTCTTTGCCTGTGGAATCGACCGTCCTCCAAGCAAATGGGAAGCAGTTACTTAAGTAGATGGTGACTACGCTCCGGATTAATCATTTAAAAAAGTTACTGTTGAATTTTTATGTTTCCTTTTTCATAATAAATTGTGTACAGTAACGTCTGATAACATCGCTTAAAAACGTTTGATAATTTTGCACCAACCCAATAGTTACTTTTTCCTTCAATTTTTTTTTCACGTGTATGTGAGTGTCGTTTCAGGCAGCACTTTTTTTTTTATATTAATTCAAAATTGTTTATATGGCTAATTCAAGTGCTGTTTCAACTTTTGCTAATTATTTCATTTAATATATTTAAATTAATAATATTTTTAAGTAAAAAACCATTATTAATAATATTTTTAAATATAAAATTACATATTTAACAATGCTATTATTTTAATCCATTCACAAACAATATTTCAAACTGCTTATATATAGAGTGATAAGCATAGATCACATTTGCTCATTTTTTTTTTTCTAATTTGGTCTCCCATTTAAAAGGCGGACACAATTTGTTTGTGCTCTTCACAAATATAACAGGTTCTCACTGGCGTTATACTGGTGTGATCAGCGTAATGGCAGAAAAAAGTATCAATTGCAAATGTAAGGTTTCTATGCAAATCACATCAGCGATAGATAAAAGCAGATGTTAAAAGGATTCATTCCGAAAATCTTAATTTCTCACCAACCATAAGAAGAATACAAGTTAAGTTCTTTTAACTTTCTTTAATACATAATGCTATATAGATAAAATAATCTTGTAACGTTTCTCCTTTTTCCTCACATGGTAATTGGCATTCCGGCCAGATGAAAAGTCACCCTTTTTCCACTCATAGTTAAGTGCCTACGAACCGCCAGATGTAGATCCTTTTCACTAGTACAGTCATTGTGTCTGGTCATTTGTTATATCCAGGTGAGGGGACATAGATGTGTGTCTCGTCAAATAAATCAATCATGTCTTCAAAAGAGAAGAACGTCAATACATCCAGCTGCTTACATTTTTCTCCCTTATGAAGAGACTCCTCAAATCCTCAAGAAACGATCAATCACCAGCAGCCGTTGTCTAACCCAAGTGAACTTCAGCCGGTGTTAGCTGTGAATTGATTATAATTATCATGTGTTCGAGAAAGATCAGCTACAAAGATAGATCTTTAACAGACACTCCCACGATCAAGTGGAGACAATTAAGGAACGGCTGTTGAGCAAATATTGGGTGATAAGGAACTCAAGTTCACCAATGAGAAAATCGAAGGCGGATATCTGACGGAAATAAAATGCGTATTTTTGTTTGTTTTTGGTGAGACAGAAGCTTCGAATTGAAATTCGGGTGACTGGAGAAGTTGTTCCTGATTTTTTTTTTTTTTTTTTTTTTTGAGAAGCTTCGTGGGATTCGGGTTTCTGTGTTAGGATCCATCCGATAAAAATCGGTAGATTTCTGGAGAGGCTCCTGGAGTAGTCGTTTAGAGCTAACACCTTGTTAGCGTTTTGGTTTTGTGTGACATATTCTCCGATTTGATTGAGAAACTATTTTGTGATTGAACTGTTAATTGATATTTGTAGATAATAGTAACCTAGATGAGAATAAGTTGTTTTTTGTACATATATAAGGCTATTAATAAAAGGATCGTTTTGTTACCTACTCTCTTATTTCAAGGATCAAGATATTACAATCTGTTGTTTTTTTATAAAGCAATAATTACTGTCTAAAACTTCATAATAAATAATTAATATGAGAAATACCGACCGATTTCACAATAATGAACTCAGACTGATTTTCAGTAAATAAATAAACTGATTGTTATTCTGGCTTATGACAAATAAAGTTGAGAAAGACTATAAATGGAATATACATTTTAACAACTATCAAGCCGAATTTCTGCAGATTTTTATAAAAATAATCTAAATACAACAGCCTTCTCTGAAACCCATCGAAATAATACTTTCTGTGATGTCATATCAAATCGAGTGATGGATTTATAGACTTTTTTTTCTGAGAATCGAATAGTCTAAGACGCTAAATAATGTAGCTGAAAAGGAATAAATGATTACATTTACAGAATTGAATCTAATTTAGTACAAAAGTATCTTATTTACGTAATAGAATAGATCAAAACCAATTAAAGTCAAAGCTGCTGAATTATAATTGTTAGTTGAGAAGTCTATTGAAACCGTTCACCCAACCGTGTTGAAAACTATTGAAATTCGCCTTCAAAACTGAAAATAATAATCGTTGAACGGTGAGATTTCTAGAACAGTTTTGAACAACGAAGATGATTTCAATTAATGGATTGAGTTAATTTATTTTATTTTAGAGTAATCTTATTTATTTAAGGAGATTAATTCAAATTCATGTTTGTAAAAGCCCGTACATTACTACAGGCATTTGGGTGAATAAGGGTATGATGTAAACTCGAATATCAGTATTATTAAAATTCATTTTGCCATACTTTACAAACGGAATATACATAACATAAAAAGAAATTTATACATTTGACTTCCCAGTTCTTTCAGCATTAATTGATACAGCAAATAATATTGATTGTTATCGTAAATCTTACAACACACAGCTCTAAAGATTTTTAATCAGGTATAAAGCAGTATATTAGCAATTTAAAACTGGACCACTCTTACGTAAACTCATCACGTTACTTACCATGAGAACCCTTCCAATATTTGAAAGTAGTGCTTAACTCTTTTTTGAGGAAATTTCGAACCCCTTCATATTCAAAATAGATTCGTGCACAAGATCGACACTAAGACACTGCAATTCGGAGAGAAGCTGATTTTCTCTTCTATTACCAATTGTTGAACGGTTTGTAGATTGTCTCAAATGATGAAATGCGTGCATTAATGATATTCTTTGATTCCTGGAATCTCTATAGATTTTTAATTTTAAATAGAGTTCTTGAGCTGAAGTAGAAACCAGAATCTGATTTATGGATTTCTTAGCAAACACTTCACATGTGACTGATTGGATTTCGTTGAATGATTCTAAACATTTGAAATTCCTCAAAAAATACAATTTTAACTCCCTCTTTTAATTCATTGGATATGTTAATGTCATCCTGATTAACTGAAGTTAAGTTTCAATAATTAATATGTGTGATGACATTTGTTTCAAATTTCGGTATTTCTAAAACAAATCACAATAAAATTTAACACAAATGATACTTTTATAAGATGAAATTAATAATAAAATATGAAATTTACAAATAGCGTATTACAGTAAGTCAAACAGTTTTCAAAGTTTAAGAAAACTTGTTTTATAATATAATATAATTCATAAAATTTAATTTTATCAACAAATAACATGAATGTTTTTCACATTATCAATACAGTACGATGTGTGCAGTACACATTTTTGAGCTTTTACTTCCAGACTACTTCGAGTTATGGTTTATAGGTGGAATAGTTACATACAATAAACAATCTTGGGACGCGATGGCCTGGTAGTAGGATCTCGATTTCAGAGCGGGAAGGTTTCAGTTACGATACCCGAATCCACCGAAAGACCGTCTGGTAAGCGGATCTCGTGCACGCTAAATCCGTCGGGGTCAAGCGTCCTTCTGTTGGTGCGGTATGGAAGCTTGGAGATGAGGGGGCGTCTACTGTTGGTTCTGATAATATCAAAGTTTTATACTTTTTCCTTCAGATGATTATTTAACTATCGAGCTTTAATCAATTACATAAAATGACTGAAAAACCCGTGTCACACTGAATCAAAGTCCTCACTATTATTTACAGAAAGATCTCTCTGGTTTGGTTTGGTTTGGTTTAGTTATATTAACGTCCAGTTTGAAGCAACACTTGGGCTATTTTGGGACGGACCTTGTAATTTTGAACCGCGGTCAGATGACAAGGACGACACCTGAGATGGTTGGAAGTTGGGGAGGGAAAAAAAAAACAAAAAAAAACTAGAACATACAGGGTTTAATCCCACCCTTCGTTTATGAAAATAATAATAATTCGTAATCCGTATTGTGCAATAAATTCGAATCCCAACTCATATTCAATTTCATCATGTGTCTGATAGTCTGTTGAATTGGTGTATCAACAAAAATTGAGTGCAGACAAACTTACTATTAAACAAAATCTTACTATATTATAAATAAATATTACCAAATGAACATCAACTTATTTTTATTCAAACTCTAGTACCTTTAGGGAAAAAAAATCTATAACGTATCACTGTTGCCCAACTGAATCAACAAATATTTACAAAATAATATTTATAATTATTAAACTACTCATGAGTTACTTTTAAATGAAATATTTATAATTTATGGCGCAACAAGACAAAGAGAAAAATTGAAACAGCAAAATGAATTCCAACATAAGTAATTATTGAACTGATTTTACAATCAATTCGAAATTCCCACTATTGAGCTCTCGCACTCTGTGTTTTAAAAGAGGGAAAAAATATGGGCAAGAGAAAGCACCGAAGCCCATTTGGATATCCATCCAAACACTCTATCTGATAGCGTGAGCTTCCGAAAACTCATTTACCCTTTTGCATTCGATTCTAAGAGGATAGAATAAAAAGAGAAGCGAGCTTTTAATTCGAATAACTAATTGAAACGTCAAATCCCGGTGTTCCTTCTCGTGTCGCCACAATTGAAAGGACAAGCATTTAATTCGTATGTAATTAAAAGCTCAGCTGAACATTTATAATGGCAGGAACTTTACGGTTCTCAAGCGCTTGGAACAGAGGACGGAACATTGAATCAGAGAGTGTATGCATTTCAGTTATTTCATAAAAATACTTTGGTTTATAAAATAAAGTATCATATTCTTGCTGTGATGCTAGAGTTTAATGAAATTAATGTAGCGAAATTTGATATCGATTCAAATGAATTCACTTCTCTTGTGTTAAAACGATGGAAATTAATTTTTACGAGGAATCGGTTATAGGAGGAATGGGTATTTTAATACTGAAATATCAGTAGTATAGTAACAATTATTTATTGCTTAATATTAAGGATTCTATTTGTCAGAATGAATTCCTAAAAAAGCAAAAACGGTGAAGAAAAGTGAACTACATTAACTGATATGAAAGAACAATCGTAAAAATCATACATTATATTTTGCATCATTGATAGATAACACTATTTTCATGCCCTTCAAATTTGATTAGTGTCCCATTTTGAAACCACACCATGCAACTTCGAGTCAGTTTACATATGTTAACACTCCATTTTGAAGTTGCACGGGGCTAGACCACCTCACTTTGAACCAAGCTCAGAAAACGAGGGCGATACCTAAGATGACATCCCTTTTCTAAATTACCGTTCCACACCATCAGACATAAAACACCTGCTACTATAATCATGACAATTATTCAAGCTATGTAGTGGATATGGAACACCACAACGTTTGGTCTTCAACAAATTGAAAGCGCACAACAGATCTCTTCTGGAATTTCGGTTTCGAACTCAGGACCCTCCAGCTCCGAAGGTGAGGTTCATTCTTCGAAATTTTCATGCTTTGGTCAGATGACAGGAAACAAGCCTGAGCATTCACCCCATATCCGCTTTTATTTAGTTATTTATTTTTTAATCTGGGATTCTACCCTCAAGCCACTACTAAATTAAATTATTAACCTGTTCGATCTTTTATTAAAAAAGATTCATTTTGAAATCTATTTTATTTTTTATTAAGACTGTTTTAAAATTGTATTATTGGATAATTGTATAAAAAACGATGCAAGAAGTAAGAAAAAAAAAAGCATTATTTTGCCACATTGTGCACACACTTTTCAATTTTCGGTACAATGTACTTTGCCCGTTTTATTATAACAACTTCTATTAATTGCTATTTACTCAGTTAATTCAATACATTTTATGTTCAATTCTTTTTATTTTTTCACTTGCAAAACCTTTTAACGTGACAAATTTTTGTGCAGTTGGAAAAGATATATGCAAAACTAGATTCTTTTATTTAATCTTAATTTTATTAAGTAATCCTGTGTGTAAATTACATTGAGAAAGAGTTTTTCCTTTGCAATCGATTTTTGGGTGTGTGTATGGGGGGGGGGGGACTGCGACATTGTCAAAAAGTTCTTACTTGATGGCATTTAACCATATCTACTCTCATACACTGTAACTCATTGGTGAAATTCCGTTTCTACTTCAGTTAGTAAAGAGCTGAATTGTTTCGAAATCCCCAGTCTCTACCTATTCGATATAAAATGTACAAATTCCTTTTCTGATATTTATAATGCTTTTTTAGTTGGCATGAGTACTTGAGTGATTTTAAGGCTCCAATGGGTTTATTTCGAGTTCCCATTCTTGAAGATATTTTAATATGAGATTTAACAAAAATTGCGCTTCTTCAACAATAAAAATTGCAGTTTGCAGATTTATAGAGGAAAAATTCTAAGAAAAAAAATGCTATTTTTTTTTGTGTGTGTGTGTATGTGTGCTTTGGAATATGGAAATGTGCACTCCAGAACGAGTTTTTTTGAAATTTTAATTAAAAATAAAGCAACATTCTGACCTTTTTCCGCGATAACTTTCGAAAATATCACAGCACAAAACTGATTTTTACTTCATCTTAAAGTTAAAAAAATAATACTTTCAATGATACCAGCATTTTAAACCATAAATTCTTTCTGTTTTTAATGATTTTTTTAAAAAAATATTTTAATTAGATTTTCCAACGATTTATTTTGCACAAAATGAAAATAAAATTTAGCCTGCACGAGCACGTAATGAATGTGTGGGAAAAATTAACTTTTTTCATCGCGTTGCCATGACGTTGACAAAAACTCAAATTAAATAAAAAAGGTTAAGTTAAAACTAAATCTAGAAAAGTGCAATGTTCAGTACATGTCTGTATGAAATGGAATAAATATGAAATGCGAAATTGAAAAAAAAAAAAAAAAAAAAAAAGAGAGAAGAAGTTTTCTGTGGCGATTTAAAATAACTATATTATTAATTCAATTTTATTTAATGAATACATTGCTTAACATTTACAGAATATTCACTCTGATAAGGGCTCAACAGTTAATTTCTAAAACTTTATTAATTAGCATATATATCTAACAAAAATAATCTAAATGAAGTGAATCATTATATTTTATGTTGTTTGAACCAGTAAGTGTTCTAATGAAATAAGAATTTTAAAATTTTTATACATATCTTCTGTTTTATGAATCATATTGAATAAAATATTCTTGAGACACTAGTATTTTAAAGAAAAAAAATTACTCTTTTACAATTAAAAGTTATTGACTTATGAAAATTTGAGTGTCTCTATCTACAAAAACGCACGATTTTAGATCTTCCCATCAACCGTCTTGAATAAAATACGCCGTTCAAGGTTTGGACTTTCACCAAGATTGGTTGTCTGAAGTAATGAAATTATTGATTACACTAAAATAATGGTATTAAAAGCTTTATAAGTCATATGTGTGTGCGTACGCGAGTGCGTGTGAGTGTGTGTGTGCATAGAGTTTTACTGCGTGTGAGTGTGTGCGTGCATAGAGTTTTACTGTGTGTGTGCATAGAGTTTTACTGCGTGTGAGTGTGTGTGTGCATAGAGTTTTACTGTGTGTGAGTGTGTGTGTGCATAGAGTTTTACTGCGTTCAACCATTGAAATTTTTCTCTCCGCAAGTGAAGAAAATGATACAATTTCACATTTTGTTTTTTTAAATTTCTAGCGGTTAACTTCTATTTGTCAATATATATATATATATATTATTTCATTGCTATGCACTTCATTCATACATTCTATGCTCCTCATCAGCTTACGAAGAGGACTGTGGATGGGCCGCATAGTAATGGGAACCATTTTGCACAATCCGCAATTTGGGTATTATTATCTGCGGCAACCGGTCATTCAGATTAGCGAATCGCCTAGTGTCAGGACAAAGATTTTGTTTATGTCCACTCACTTATTATTGTGTCCAAAATATACGAATTTTTGCATAACCTTTTAAATGCCATTCTATTTCTACATTGATATGATTCTTATTTGATGCAGTATAAGTGGCTGGCGCCATTCTATCCAAAATGTCTGTTTGGCATGCACAGAAATTTGGTTTGAGATAAAGTGACTAGATTTTCTGAATCCTGGGTGTTCAAGGTACTATGAAAAGGATAAAGCTGGGACAAGGATTAAAAACCAGTTAATCTGGTTCTTTTAAGTAAGATGAAGATCACCAGGGAGATGGGGGAGCATCTCATTTTTTTTGAGGGGGGGATGAACGAGATAATGAGAAACTCGACTCAGAGAACTTTCGACTGAAAAAAATTTAGAAAGAAATTTAAAAAAATTCTTTTAAGATAATTGAAGACTGAATGCTCAGATATATTTAAAATAATGACCGTTTCTGAAAAGAATACAAGTTTATATATATATATATATATATATGCATTGAACTATTTACTTATCTACATAAAAAGAAATATTTTGGTAATATGAATATTGAACTTCCATGAAAGGGAAATAGTATTTTTTCTGCACAGTAATTATAATTTTGCTATTTTCGCAGAGACAATAACTTTTCATTTCGATAACAAAATTATTTCAACAAATTTCCAGTAAATATTTTTCAAAAATACCGACTTGACAAGTAAAATTTCACTGCCTTTTGTTTAATACGGTAATCATATTTATCCACATGTCATCATCAATATGGAGAATAAAATTTCATGTCCATTATCTCTTTAAATATTGCCTCCACGAGAAAAAATCTCAGAAGGGGGGAAGGGTCGCCCTCCCTTTACCCCACCCCGATGACGACATTTCACTAGGAGTAGCTATTCATATAGCACCCTTTGCATACACCAATGTTCATACATATCTGACAGTACAGCTTAATAAACACTTTTTACCTTTTCAAAGGTCAGTTATTGTTAATTACATTTCCCTCAAAATTTTCTTTCATTTTACTAACATTTAATAAGAAATAAGTTATTAAAATATGGCTACCATCTACATTATAAACTGTAGCTTTATTTACATGATTTGCTGATTAAATATAGTATTAGTTAATATATAGTTTCGAGACTATAATTTTTAAACTTCGCTTTTATTCCATCCCGGGAGGCATAATCTATGTACAAGCAAAAAACGACAAGGTACGTCGTCTACATCACAACACAAGAGCGAAAAGAGCAAAGGGAGAACTAAATATTTATACTCCATGAATATATACTGTGAGATTCTGATAGGGATTTCTTTACACGTGTTGATTTAAGTAAGGGAGTTATAGGGATCTTTTAAAAGAATGTGTTTACATCGATAAATTTTTATCCCTTCACTCGGAGTGTGGGAACTTGTTGCTTTCAGCAATTTTACAGAGCTTCTGTTGCATTAATTGAATAAAAAAGGTGGAATTGGATCAGGAAATAACAGAACATTTTAGAATGAAGTTAATATGGGTTAAATTAAAATAAAAATTAGGAAATTAATTAGGATTCAATTTAAA
>JAPMOR010068216.1:2110-16315 GCA_026543865.1 Argiope aurantia | reverse complement strand
CAGGAGAGCTCCATTTAACTCTAGCCGTGGAATGGATACAGGCTTTAGCGGAGCTACCTTGGTGACATCTAGAATTTCCGACAATTTCTGGATTAACTAGATTGCTTCTTCATTACATTTTGCTCCAGCCATCAAGTCATCCATATAAAAGGAATTTTGAATTATTTTAAATATTTCAGGATTTATAATTTGAGAATCCAAGCCTATTTGAAGTAAACATCTAGTAGCTAAAAATGGAGCAGATGAAGTTCCATAAGTTACTGTAGAACGTTTGTATTCCTTAATAGTGGAATAAGGTGAATTTCTCCACACTATTTTTTTCAAATTTTGGTCTTCTGAATCAATTAAAATTTGTCTATACATTTGCTTTATATCGGAAGCGAAAGCAATTTTATTTAGTCTGAATCTGACAAGAATAGTAAATATATCTGGTTGCAATATTTTTCCTACCCCCAAGACTGAATTCAACGAATTAAAGTTAGGTGGTTTGCAGGATCCATCAAACACAACTCGAAGTTTGGTTGTAATATTGTCTTTCTTTTGCACAGCATGATGAGGAAGAAAGTAGTCTGGTTCAGAAGAATCAAAATCTTTATGAGGTGACATATGCCCGAATTCTTCTTATTCTCTCAGAAAACCCTTGTATTCCATTTCAAATTCTGAGTCAAATTTAAATTTCTTTTCCATTGTTAGAAGCCTAGAAACAGCCATTCCCTTTGCATCTCCTAACTGATTAATGTCCTCATAAACAGGTAATCTTACAACAAATCGACCCTGATCATTTATTCTGTAAGTCGATTTAAAATGATTTTCACAAAATTCTTCTTCATCTGACTTAAGAAACTTTTTATCCGGCAACTCTTCCATTTGCCAAAATTTCTGCAAAACAGAATCAATGTTGCAATCATTTTCGACGGAAATCAGATGCGATTGCGTGTACGATGATGAAATGGAATCCCTTCGAATCTGACCTGCGACAACCCAACCAAATATTGTGCTTTGCGCAATTGGGTGTCCTTCAGACCCACTAATTTTTCCATTACGAAGGATTGAGAAAAAGCAATCAGACCCTAATATATCATATACTGATGGCCTTGAAAAATCTTCATCTGACAGAGGGATGCCCTTCAAATAATCTAATCCTTTAATGTTAATATTCTCAACTGGGATTTGAGAAGTGACCTTATTTAAAATAAAAGCATTAACTGTCAAACATTCTTCACTAAATCTTGACCCAATTTTTAAATTAACTGAGCCACCTGTGGATCCTGCTTGAACCCTTGCTAACAAATGAATCAGCCATGGATCTCTGCTAGATACCTCTTCTAAAGATTTTAACCCTATGAAAACCTCATCACTCGTGTCAGCTACATTTCTCAAATTCGTTGAATTGGCTTGAGAGATGCCTTTTTGTTCCAAAAATGTTTTAATTAATGCATAAATAATTTTCTTCTTATTATCATACCTGTCCATTAATTTTCCCCATGCTTCTTCATAGGAGTCATTGGACAACGGTATGTGCTTAATCAAAGAAGCGGGTTCATCAGACAGCAAACCCTTTAAATATTGAAATTTTTGACTATTGCTTAGTGAAATTTGTGAATGAGCTGTGGATACAAATAAATCTTTAAAGTTCATCCAATCTTCAAATTTACCATAAAACACTGGAATAGTAAGTTTTGGCAAACGAAAATTCGAATTAGATTGAACTGAAGAATTTTGTGTTACAGCAGAAGTAAATTGAGATGTATTAAAAACATCAATTTTATTTTGAAACTTTAATATCAAGGAAAAATATCTATTTTCGAGTTCTTCTATTTCAGAATCCTCAACAGCTACATCTGAATCTAATCTTTCGAATTCTTTCAAAAGTTCTTCTAATCTCTGCAAACGAATCACGATTTCATTTTTGATTCCAATTCATCTGCAGTATTTTCTAATCTAGTCAAGGAGGCCTTAACCTTGCCACTTGCTACTTTAATTTGCGTTATGTGTTCCTTATATCTTTTCGGATCGTCCATGTTGATAAGAAATTATAGAACAAATCGTTTGCGAACCGAAACTAAAGAAAATTACGTTCGCTCGCAATTCGAGAACTTCTTATTAAACTTATCAGATGTTCTTCTCTTTAAAATCATCAAACTAATAATCAATAATAAGAAAAAAAATGAAAGAAGCTTATCTGTTTCTCATGCTGACATCTCGCCGGTGCCTCAAATATGTAGCTGGGTGTGTGTATTTAAGCCAAGGAACGATGCTTTCTTGTCTTTTTCTTATTTATTTTCACACACACACACATAATAACACACATGGACGATGATCACACATATATAAGGTAACACATAATACTATATACATTTAAAGTAGAAAATGCCGCTAACAAAGAGCGAACGAATGATTCTTTTTGCCGCTAACAAAAGAGCGAGCTGTGCCTGCTTGCAGCAGTTTCACACCAATTCTCAGGAAGAAGTCTACAAAAAAAGCTAAATTGCACCTCCCCCACATTCCAAACATACATAGGGTTTAGCGCATACTGCGCCATCTATGTTCAGTATTAATCTTTACAGTAGGAATAAATATACAAAGAAAAAAAATACTAATAAAATAATTAAATAAAAACAAAATATTATAAATAATAAATTCACATAAACACTAATTTATATCGATAAAAAGGAGTTCAATTATTAAAATTAGTTTAGCATGTTGATTTTAGTTAGCATGCTTCTGTGCTCAACTTCAGGGCTGTAACAATTTCTAAGGAAAAAAATTAAAGTGTCTAACTTTTTGAACTTGTTTGGACTTAAAAATTTAAAAGAAAATATTATCGATATTAAAAAAGAGTAAACTAAATTTTCTAATTTACTTCTAAAAGTTTAAATTTCTCCATTTCACTAAGACATTGGCAAAACATAACAAAAATTTAACAGTGATCTAAATCATAGAATTTTATTCTAAAAACTTAAAATTCTCCACTTAATTCAAAAATTGGCAAATTTATCCATAAAAATCTTTATAGCTCGAGACATCTGACAAATTTTCCAGACCTTTACAGTAAAAGAAGATACAACATATATATCCAAACACAGCATGTACATCCAAATAGTTCTCATGAAAATTCTCATCTCCAATGCATTAATTAATTTAAAGGTAGAAGCCCGATTACATTTAAAAATATTTATAGCAAATAAATAAATAAATATTCTGTTTATATGATAATGGAAATTACATGGCAAAAGAAAATTTATTGCGATTTATACAGTTAACCGAGATTCATACTTTTAATGTAATAATTATTTTTTCTTTCTAGAAATGATCTTGTATATTTTTTCTATTTCAGCCTTTTTCTGAGCTATATATTTTTCTGACAATCAAGCAATTTCAATAAAAATTTAAGCATTTAGATAAAGTTAAATCGGGAAAATCCAAAACATTACTTTTATGTAAGTAATTTGCTTAAGACATTGCAAAAAATACTTGACAAGATTCAAAACTTTGTTAGAAATACACTTAATCGTTCTCTTCAGAAATTTCTTTATATTTTAGTAAAACCTCTAATCAGGAGCTAAACTCTGAAATATAGCTCATCATAGAATTTTAAATAAACAAAATCTTCGAAAATATATATTTTATAACCGCAAATAAAGTCTTCAAATCATCCAAAATTACGGAATGTACCCGAGTCATTTGAGATTATCGATGACTGCCGATGATAACCCGAGATCTTCCGAAGTCATTCGAGACCTTCTCTTCGGATTAATGAATTCCAACAGCTTAATGAAGCCTAAATAAATCAGAAGGAGCTATATTCCTAAGCCTTCAGCCTAATTAGCCAGATTCAGAAAGTAAAAAAACAGAGCATAGAAAGAAAACATTTTCATCCGTTATGAGCTTTCGATGTCCTGCCAAAAAATATTAATCAAATATGTCCCTTACCACATTTTTCAATTCTTTTCCTTCATTATCGTTTTTCTTAACCAGATGCTTTTCTTCTTTAACACATCATCTTTAATTTATACCATAGTAACATACTTCACCTGATTTCTAGGCTTAGTTTATTAAACACGAATATCCATTCCAATTCAATTCTAGGCTTAATTATCTGTCTCGTTCTGTAGCTTTTATATTAAAATTATGACATTACCGAAATTCCTACTTATGGTCTATTTCTTATAATAGAAAAAAATTCTTATTATTAAACGAAAAATTACTGTCTATATTAATTCACTGTAGATGAAAATCCTCTACGACAGTCGCGTCAAAGGTTACAGCACAATGAAAACAGCGTCATCCACGATTAACAGCTGCAGTTAACATTCCAGGTTTGCCGCAATTAAGAAAAAAAACCGGTTCATTTGGCAAAGAATTTCTGCTTCTGGCTCTGTTCAGGTAGAAATGGTTGTTACAGGTGGTTATAATATCAAATGATTAACTAATTAATAATTTCTCGGAATAACAAAGCCAAGATTGCTAGATAAAATCAATTAATAAAGCCTAGATTCTATAGAATAAGACAAAACAGTGAGTATTTAATGGAAATTTTTAATCCTTCTCTAACCTCATATTAAAAATCAGATATTTTTTGCCAAAATAGTCGTCAATTAAAATTGTTAGCATCTAATAAAATAGTTAATGAAAACAGTTTACAAAACAAAATATAAAATAATATTTTCCAAATTCTTTTAGCGCAAGTAATGTAGATTTCATCTACCAATCATCCAAACATTACATGTAAAACATTCTGATTTAGAGTATCGCATTAAAATATAACAGTACCTGTGTTCGGTTCATAGTCTCATGATTCCAATATTCACTATTCTATTTCCAATTTGAGATCCATATTCGCTTCTTGCATCGAGAAGAGAAGGAAAGCACTTTAGAAAGTTTCGTTCCGCTTTTATTCTGCAGAACGAACGTAAAGCAGGGAACAAAAATCGGCCGTTAGGTTCATTCCATTCATCACATGTAGAGAACGGAAGACAGATATCTTGATTCTGCTCAAGTTCTTTCAACAACAGTAATTTATTTGAAACGATGTTGAGTTTCAGCCATGTGTACAGTATGATATATACATGGATAGCATAATAATTAAATTACATATGTAGAAAATGTGGTATGTTTTTCTAGCTACTTTTTTATAAATTTCTACAGTAAAATGCGTTATGTGTTAAGATTTTTCGTATAGAGATAAAAACGCAGTCAGCTATTTGGAATAGAGTCTTTTTCGTTGACCGATTGGGTAACAAAGCTACAATTTCGATGTTAAGACAAGTAATGGATTTACGTATTTTACGGTCCTAGTCTGTATATGATGAAGACCTCTTCTAATAAATTAGGCAAGTTAGTTTAAGTAATTACAGCATTTTAACTTAATTAATTTGTTAGTAATTTATCGTAAGTAAATCGTTTTATTTTATTAATTCTGTGAAAATGCATATCTTATCTATTTATTTATTACGAGTTACGTTTACGAGATATCCACGTTCATATACAATGTTACTTATGTACACGCTCAGCATTTATAAATACGGTAGAAATTAATGGACTTAACTCTTTAAAGGGCCATTTTTTCCAGTCAGATTATGTTAAAATATTTTTAGGCTTGACATTAGAATAAGAAAAGGGATTCATTTAGCTTCTTAGATAAATTTAATTTGATTAATTAATTAATTTGGTTAATTTGTAATTAAATAACAAATCAAGACACATAATTTTGTCTGAAATAAAGAACTGAAACATCTAAGTTTCTGTCTTTCGAAAAAAATTTGTCTTAACTTATGCCAAACTACATAATTTCAAACAAAGATTGATAAATTTGGTGGGAAGCATATTTCCCACGGCCCTAGAAAGGGTTAATAAAAGGATATGGATCAGACCATTATTCCTGACAAAGTATTAATAGTATACTAACATTTTATAGTTAATAGAATTAGTGCTACTTATAAATTTATTTTTAAACTTGACTAATAATATTTTTAATGGACCTAACTGCGGCCTCCTCTTATCCCAGTGGTACTAAGCTGCAAATTCGAAAATCGACCACTGGTTGAAACTATACTTAAAATTTCATTCTTCTTGTTCATTGCGCGTTTGAATTAACATGTTCACATGCAAATTAATTTCTTTGTATACTTTTTCTATTTTCTCATAAGTTATTAGATTTAAGGCATTGCCGTGTACTTATGGTATACGTATTCTTTGGAACACAAACTGTAAGGTCAAAAGTGATTCCCGATTAAAACAAGATAATTACTTTTTCCTAAGATTGAGAATAATGACTTAAATAAACATTGTTGCATCTCATTTATACTATTATATCTAAAATAAATTTAATAAAAAAATTCTTTAAAGATGCTTTAATTAATTTGTTAAAAAGTAGAACTTTTTTGTTTTATTTATTATTTATTTCAGTAATCTCTAATTTATAATTCTGTAACGTAACTAGGATTCCTTTATCTCTCACATTTTTCATTCACAAGCATCTTATGTTTGGGTGAATGTAGCCATTTTTTGAAAATTCTCGCATTAATCTACGAAAACTATAAACAATGTGAAATTGGAAGCAATGGATGGATCATTATTTAATTCAAATTCAAGGATTTAATTTCTTTGAGTTACAATATCTTAATTTGAATATTTTCAGAAATATTTAATATCCTGTTTGAAGTACAGGTAAGATGATAATTCTAACAAATAAAACATTTTAAATATATATAAAAGCATTCTTTCAAATTTCTCAATAAATAATGTTTTTCAATTTGAAAAACAAATTGTAAGATAAGGTTTTCTGTGAAAAAGTGTGAATGTTTTTCTTGATATTAAGCTTATTTTTTTCAAAATTATTTTACAGATTCAGATGATATTTGATAGGCGCTGACAAATTCGCTAAATTAGGAGATTGGCTGATTATATCAAAGTTGAATTTATTAAGGAATTCTAAATCTATGAAATAAATTTTTGATCTTAACTATGTGAACTGCAATTTTCTTTGCATGCCTGTTGGTTGAATTTTGAATAAAGTTTATTTCCAATTTTTTTTAGAAATTAACGATTTATTAATAGGCAAATTATGGTATACTGTAGGTAATCACTTCTTATAGACACATTATGGTGTACTGTAAGTAATCATTTCTTTTCTCAAATTCAATGCGAGGTAATGCTAATAAGATGGAGACATAATAAAGTACAGAAATCCTTTAATTGTTCACTAAGTTCTGAAAATATTAATGCACTGTATTGTCATGAAGAATATAAATATATATATATAATTTGAAAACTCACTCACATCAGGAGGTAAATTAAAATTCAGTTATGAAATTCTCGATTTAAAAATATCAAACAAGTCGAATTTAATAGAAGTGTCTAAAAATACGAAAAAAGAAAATCCGATTACAAAATAAAAATTGAAACAAAAGTATATTAGCCACACTAATAAACATGTTATCGGAATAATAAATCAGTTTATTAAAGACACTTCAAAGTATGAAGAATTCTTTTGACACAAAATGACGAAATTGACGCAAAATGTGCACAAATGTATTTAATTCAGATTAACATGATTAATCATAAAATTCTCCATGTAATTTTGACAAAATAAAAACAACAACATTCGCAATAATTAATGTAGTAATAACATGTATCATCGCTTACAAACATTATAGTATCATTTCTCTTAATAGTGCTCCAATGATTTACCTTATGTACAATCGGCAACAAAAATAAGGGACACCTCTGTAACATTGTTGTTTATTATCATATCTTTACAAAATTTATATTGATGGAAATTGTTCAAGTGGAAAGATTTATGTAATCAAAAAACTGATTAACTGAGTTAATTAATATAATTAATTAATTAGTATATCGGATTCTTTCCATTGTGAAAATCATGATAATTCAATAATTCAATCCAAAATAACTTTTCTATCTACATATTCCATTTCGCTCCAAAATCGCAGTACTTCTTCATATATAATCAGTTTCGTTCGCTTAAAACTACGCCTGAAAAGTATCAACTCACTAATGATCATATATTAAGTAAATCTCAAATTGTTAAAAGCAACATATGCATTTCTATTATTTCAGTGAGATTCCAAAGATTTAACCAAACTTGACTCAGACTCATTTTTAACATTAACATTTATTTTTAATTTCCAGTGTGCCTTTTCCTATATGTGTATAAAATTTCGTTCCAAAATTCATAGTATTTCTTGAGTTATAATCAATTTTGTTCGCTTAAAACTCCGCCTATAAAGAGCCAACCCACAAAGGACCATATATTAAGTAAATCTCAAATTGCTAAAAGCAAAAACTGCATTTCTTTCTTATCATTTCAGTGAGATTAAAAAGAATTAATAAACTGTCTCAGACTGATCTTTAACATGAGCATTTATTTTTAAATTCCGATATTTCGATCCAGTATGCCATTTTCTAAATGTGTATCAAATTTCGAGCCAAACTTCGCAGTAGTTCTTGAGATAAATCAATTTTGTTCGCTTGAAGCTCCGCCTGAAAAGAGCCAGCCCACTAAGGACTATATATTAAGTAAATCCCAGATTGCTAAAAGCAAACAAACAAACAAAATGCTTTTTTTTTTCGTTTTATTTCTTTGAAATTCCAAATAAATAAATAACCAAACGTGACTTAGGAGGGGTCAGATCTTTAGCCTGAACATTTATTTTCAAATTTCAACTAACATATAGAATTTAAGATTTATTGGAAGTTCAATCATTTCGTAACTTTTCAAAATATTTTCGAATCCGCCTCTTTGATTCATTTTGCTTTAGACATTCAATAACAAACATACATTTTTTTTTATTGTGAATGAAATGTATTAGTTCTGGAGCTTTTAGGTGAAATTTTGCTTCATCGATTAAAAACTAATTCGCATAATGGTATTTTAAGCCAATTAATTTTATTAGCATTTATTTAAAGGAGGAAAAAAAATTCAGATAGAAAAGATTGTTAAATCAAATAGGAAATTCACTAAACGGGGAAGTACTTTTTGTGTATAATATAGATATTACATTTAGGTTTTAAACGGATTTGAACAATATTTTAATCAGAACAATAGAATTTATGATTTCACAATTTTTTAGAGAAAAGAAAATAGAATGTATGAGATGAGAAAAAAAAATTCAATTGACTCCTTCTGGTAAAAATAACAACTTGTGGGTGATATTTATGGAGATGAAACAATTCATCCCTGTGAATTAACATATTTTTCTTTATTTCACTAGAATTAATTATTTTTATTCTCTCGTATATGAAGTATACAAGACCATATATTGTAATCGCCTAATAATTCGACCCCATAAATTAACTGAAAATTCATGTTTTGGATCTCCCGAAGATTAAAAAAAAATTATTTGTAATTTTATCCGTTTTCCTTTGAGAATGGAAATTCAAAAATGGAACGACTGAAAGAAACGAATTAGTGTTGTTGAAATTTCATATTTGACCAAAAATATGGTATTTTCGCAAGTTTTGACTGAATTGAGTAAGAGAAGTTATTATATCTGTCTATCCCACTCTGTTCAAATGAACAAGAGAACTCAAAAAATGTCTAAATGTATGAAATTTGGTATACGCATGCATCGTGAGATTTAAAGATCTATATCAAATTTTGTGCAAGTTCTATCAAATGGTTGATTGGCAGTTAGTCTGACGGTCCCTAAGTGTTTTCAGAGATGCAAAAAGTTAGATAAATAAAAATTTCATAAGTAGTTTTGGTACTAATACTTTTATTCATATGATAAATTTTCGATTTAATGAGTTAATATCCAAAAGGCGTGCTTTTATGATTATAAAGTAAACAAAACATCCATTATATTTTTGAATATTTTATATAACAGTGTTCATCCATAGCACAGACAATATATATATCACAATATAATATATACAATATCACAATATACATATATAATACAATACATACATATATAATGACAATATAATGTATATACATCACAATAAAAAATAATAGAAAATTGACCACTGATTTCCATATGAACTTCGAGATATCGCAAAGTTACTATACTCAAAGACTAATATAGACCCAGAAATCACAGAAAAAGGTGTGAGGACACAATTAGCGAGATTGTATCAAATATGAAATACGAATCCATCATGGGATTTTTTAAAATATGCTTTTGTGTTAAGCTACGTAACTTTCATCCTTTGTAACTATTATTTTAGTTATCCTCACGCAATAAGTATATGTGAGAACAAGGGATTTTTTTTTTATCTGGTTGGAATGAGAATGATTTTGGTGTTGCTATTTTTAAATACACATAATCAAATTAACATGAAAGATGTAAGTACAATTATTTAGAATTCAGATTGGAATAGATTGCTGAATTAACCTTAAGTGGGATATAAAAGGGAATATATTTGGAAGAAAAGAAGCCCACATTCCCGTCAAAAAGCAAAGTTATTGTAAAACCTGTTATTCCATACCGGCTTTGATGGACATCACTTCTGGTATTTGTATTTCAAATTTCTAAATTGAAGCTATTTACAGATGTGGTTCAGTCCAAAGTGCAGTCTCTTATAGCTGCGCCAAAAAAGTAAAGATAAATTTTATTTACTTCAATCTTTGTGATAATTGGTTAATCATTATTTAATTTAAATTCAATGACTTAATTTCTTTGAATTCCGCTATCTTAATTTGCATATTTCCAGAAAAATATATAATCAAATTTGAAGTACAGATAAGACATTAATTCCAACTAATAAAATATCTTAAATAAATATTAAATATCATTCTTTTTAATTTTTCAATAAATAATGCTTTTCAATATGAAAAGTAGAGATTCGTAACTATCTTTAAATTTCAAGTATTATAAAGGCAGTTTTACCGTACTTATTTGGAATCCCTATGTCAAAAGAAATAAACAGAAATTAAACTACAGGATTAACGCTTACAATTACATAAATAGGATTACGTGCACATCTAGTCATTGATCCTTAAATCTAACATAAAATGATAATAAATATAAATGATTTGTTAAAAATTGCAATCCAGCACCAATAGTATATTTGACAGGCGCTGCCAAATACGATCAATTAGTAGATTGGCTGATTATATCAAAGTTTAATTTATTATGAAATTTAAAGTATATAAATTCAAATTTTTGATATGAGGTGACAAAAAAATGCTTTAAATATTTTAAGCACTCTTATCAGTAGAAGTGTAAGGGTATAAATTCGCAATCCATTATTAGATTACTTTGCAGGACTCCTTGCTCCCCCCCCCCTTTTTTTTTGTCCCGCTTCCTTCTCGCGTTTCCGGAAGCAGACGGTATCATATATCTGATGTTTAATGAAGAGCATCCCTTTTACAACTCTTATTGGATTCTGCTCCCCTTCCAGGACTTTAGATGATTAAATCTCAAAAATGTCTGTGTTACATATACAAGGTGTTCACCGTATTCCTGGCCAATCACCTAATTTCTAAATCTTTGGAAGTAGGCATATGCTTATTTCCAACTGAAAAAAAAAATGTTTTAAATGATGTTATGTTTTATAATAGTACAAACTGACAAAGATTTTTTATTTGGTTTTACTTATATTTATTTTATATGAATATGAATATGCATCTATATCTTTATCTGTATATATATGTGGAGGTGTGATGGCCAAGCAATAACAAGTTCGAGTTGATATTTTAGAATTTAATGAATGACAATAATATTAGGTTAATGATGAACAATTGATGACGACCAGTTTACAGGATGTAGTGGATAATCGGCGGCGACATGTTCGTCTTTTAACAATACTTTGTAATATTTCGTCTTCGTCGTTTTAAACACGTCGTACTCACCTCGTCTAGACGTCAACTGCACGTCGGTCTCGTTTCCTCCACCAGAGGAGATGCTTTAGTGGCGGAAAGTGAGGTCAGAGGCTCTGTTCTATGGCGGGAAGTGAGATATCTGGCACCATATATATATATATATATATTGTGAATTTCATATGTATGTCATTACTATCATAAAATTTCAAAGCTAAAGAAATGTTATAAATATTTGGAGACAGTTTTATTTACCCTAGATTAAACACAAACAACCTTAGCTAAAAGGTGTTGTTGAGTAACTAGGGATATAAGGTAAGAAAATATGGTAAAACACAAATATCAATAAAATATCACATCAAATACTTCACATATATGTGCGAATAAGCAAAATACGTTTAATGGATAAGCTATACAGTGGACTAAAAAAAAATTCTTCGGAAAGCTGCAAAAATAAGTGTCAAACATTCATTCATACTTATAGAAGTGAAATTCACAATCTGAATTAAATTTCTAATCTCGGAGAATAGTTGTATGTTATACCCCTCTTAAAGATTTTATTTAAAGTCGAAGAAATTTTGGATTTTAAATGATAGATTCATTTTCCCAATTTTTTCTGAAATTAACGGTTTTGCAAGAAGAATGTAGCCGGTTAATTGAAGTTAGGAATTAATCACATACTTTTGCTTATGAAATTTAAATGAATAATTTATTTTTAAATTGTCTTAAACGAATAAATTATATATAATTTTTTTTGTATTTAATACTCTGTATTCATATACATATTTTTGGCCTATATATAAGCATATTATATATACGGATATTAAACATATTTTTTTCACAGTCTAAAGTGCATTTCAATTTCCTGAAGGAAAAACAATGGTTTCAAAAACTTAAAGAAAATACGACCTTGATCACAACGGACAATACTTTTAAAATTTTAAAGCATGTCCATTCATTTATTATTTTTACTCCATATTGTCTTGACTACTAAACAACCTTCGAGCACAGTAAAGTAATTTCAGTACCTTCCAGTTTGATAGATTTAGCACATTCATAAAATTGCATTTAATTGATCAAAATAGAGGCGTTTAGTATTCCTTGTTTTAAGCATAAATAAAACTAATAATTTATTGAAATATTTCTGCACATTAGTATTTATAAGGAATTAAAGTGGTTTTAAAGTTACTCGTAAAAATACAATTGAATTACTTTTGGTTCTTTCAGCTAAATAAAATAAATGAAACTAATTTTATTTGAAAGATGGAGCTTTTACATTTCTTTGTGCCCTAGAATCAATGGCTTTCCTTTTAAAGAAGCAAATCTTTTTAAGGTGAGAAAATTCAAATACTTCTAAACATCGCAAACAATATCTCAGCAACTTGGTTATTCACTTAGCTAGGATAGCATATAATTTGAGCCAATATCATCATTTAACGCGAATTCAAAATTTCATGTGTTTTTATTATTTGAATGCACAATTTTCACAAAAGTTTCAATAGGAAATGAAATATATAAAATATAATTATTTATCTTTTTTGGTACAAACTTTCATATTCAAAGAAATTTTACTCGTTTAAGTGACGATTTTATTTCTCCTAGTTTTCGGCGCATCTCTCATTTCACGCCGTGTGTATTCCTGTTAGAAAAGTGGTACGTGAACCGTTAGCCAGCAACTGTATCGTAGATATGGACAGGAGTGATGTGAGGTGTTCACAGGATGACACTTGCTTCCTGACTGTTAAATTAGGATTTCGGTTTGCATAATTAAAATCACCATTAATCACTTTTGTTGTAGGATAAGATTGAGAAATCTGAATTTAATATAACTTAAAATTTATGCGAAAAGGAATTCATCTTAGTCAGCTTCCGGTATAAGGTGTTTTGATATTAAGTGCTTTAAACTAAATGTTAACGGATGGTCTACTTTAACAGCAGAAATGAATAAGTGAAAAATTTGATCCATGCAATTGGTACATAAGGAAGGAATGAATAATTCAATACTTTTGTTTCTTGGCAGGCAATAAGCTGAAAAAGAAAACAAAATTTAAAAAAAAAACAGAACCTAGAAATATATTAAAATTATCACATATTTTCTAAACAATGAAAATTTTTTGGTAGACTAAAAGCTTCTCTTTATTTTTTCTAAATCAAAGCGTCTAAATAGAAGAAAAAACAAACAATAATCACATTCGAAATTTTTAAAATTTATTTTAGTTATCTTCGTATAAAAATGTTATGCAATGAGAATTGTCCAGTTTTTATTTTCTAGCTTGAATTAGAATTGCAATGAAGTTGCCACTGCTAATCACACTTAAATCAACATTAATGAAGGGCATGAGTTTTTAGAAGCCCAGTCGTCGATTTAAGAAAACACACACACACACACACACACACACACACACACACACACACACACA
>JAPMOR010068212.1:283448-312637 GCA_026543865.1 Argiope aurantia | reverse complement strand
TTGTTACAAACCTGCAATTCGGCTTCCCAGCATAGTTTGTTCCATCATTGGAAAGAAAGTTTTACAGTCATCCGAATGGAACCAGCGCGTCGGAGGTCCCAGAGCTTGGCGACCAATTTGGCGACTTTGGCGCCAAAATAGATAATACCCGAAACTTCGAGAATTTTCCCGATCCGTCCAGTAGGAACCGAGATACGCCTCGAACGTTCCTGCTTGGTTGAGAGACTTCTAGCCCCGCCTCCTGAGACTTATAAAAGGGGCTACGGCTGTAAGTACAATTTTCGGCAGAAGTTCCACCTCATTCTCTCTCCCTTCACCGTCGCGTCAAGATCCACCAAAGGTCATGCCAAAATACCAAACGCAATGTCTAAAAGTATTGTCATTAAGGGGATAGTCCTACTTAAGGACGGGTGCCCCGATAAGCATTTCGTCGAAGTCGAAGAAAAGAGAAGTCTAGTCGGACGGGGAGACGACGGAGTAGTCCGAAGACGGAGCGGAAAAGCCAGTAGTCAAGAGTGGACGGAGTGGTCGAGGAAGAGTAAGTGGAATCGACGGAGTCAAGTCAGTAATCCGAGCCAGAGTCGGAGAAGTAGAAGCGACTGAGTCAAGCTCGTGCTGAACTGAGCTGTGCGCTACTGTCTGCAGTAGATTCTGGTTGTATGCTGCTGTGTATGCTGTTGTATGCTACACGTCTCGGGTGAAGATAATCGTCTTCTGAGCTGTATATAGTTGACGCTTTTGTGCTGTCCTGTGTGTCTTCGTGTAAATAAACGTCGTTGTTTTTATTCTACTTCTGCCTGCTGATTTGAGCGTTCTCCACACCATATCACTCCCACTATCCAAACGAACCCCGGTAAAGAAAATTTCGTAATATATTATATATATATATATATATATATATATATATGATTAATATAAAATGTTTTAAAACTTAATTGTTTTAATAATCTTTTCAAATCTTAATTTTAATTGCATCTCAGAATTACATAAATATATATGTATGATACAATTAATTGCTGTATTATCAATCTCTAGAATTTTTAGCTGTTATATTATGGATGCAAAAATTGCAATCTGTACTTGAAATCAGAATGTTACAATATTCAAGTACTTTCAATTGTGTACAACTTGTTACACAATTCTATTTTTGAAATTGCTCATTTCTAGTAAACAGGTATAAGATTAGATGCTAATTATAACTAATATTTATCTTTATTTACAAAACATCCAATGAATTCCTCCATGTCACTAATTTTTTCAGATATTTAGCATATAAATTGCTTTCAAAGAGTTCACTTTATTTACTTGAAATATTTTATCCACATATCTTCAGAAGTTTATGTATGTTGATTATACATCTAATGTATAGCAATTTTTATAATATAGATGAATATTTCAATAATAAATTATTGAAATAATAAATTATTTGTAGTTTTTTTTTAAGCAGTTGATAAGCATGACATTGAATATGAGCAAAAGATTATCTTCAAATGTAAATTTAAATCCTACATCAAACTGGGAATTAAATGCCTGTCTTGCATTTAGTTATGTAAAAACATTTATTAAAATACAAAATCTTGTTTTTATTAAATTGTATTTTGTAATGAGATATGAAAATCATTCAGTATTTTTATTATTACTGAAGCCTAATACAATGTTTTTTTTTATTACAAGATTTTTTGTATGTAAAAAATCTTTATAAAAAATATGTTATGGTGAATGAGAATACATATTTAAAATTACATTTCTTTGTATTCTGAAAAAGAAATGATTTCATTGTATGCTGAAATGAAGAGCACTGAAAACATTATTTTTATATTATCACATCTCAGCAAAAAAGAAAAAATATATATGTGATAAAATATCCTTTTAATTTGCATTATATCTAAGAATTTTTTTAAAAGGTAAGTCTTACTTCTTTTTAACTTAAAATTTTATATTTAATGTCTTTTAAAATATTATCATCATTTCATGTCAAGAAGACTTATTTGTATATATGCATAGTTAGTCATTTTCTAGTAATAAAATTACACTTCATTTTTTTATGTTTGATTGATTTGATTTTTAATTCAAATACCAGCTATTCTTGTACAATGAAATTATTAAAAAGACCAGTTAAATATTCATAATGTAATTCCTAATGCACATAAAATGTTTAAACACAATTCTGTAGCTTAACCCTTTCAGAATCAACTCTGCCATAAACACTAGTACTACCTTCAAGAATCAGAGGGTTGAATTTATTAAACTATTTACTTTCTTTACATTATATATTTATACTTTATTTACAATATATATATATATATATATATATATATATATATATTGATATTATGTGCAATCAGTTTCACTTACACTCTTCTTTAAATATCCCTTAGGAATCATTCAAAAATAATGAAATTAGTTAATAACAAATTAAAACCATAAAATAATTTTAGGTATCATCAAACCAACAATTATTTACTTAAAAGGATACTTAACACATGGATTTAACAATATGTTTAAAATCTTGCTCTTATTACATTTCAAAATAATAAAAAATTTTCATAAACTCCTCCTTTTTTATAGTAAGGATATCCAACTCAAATGCTAGCTTTAACAAAATAAATAGGGTTTGAGTTTATGTGGGAGAGAAAAAAAAATATTTATAACAGAAATATTAATCTATTTCAAAAATATCATTTTAAAAAAAAACTAAAGACAAAAGTAATGTTAATGCTGCCTTTCTTGCATGTTTATCTCAAGGAATATGTTTTGTCTCCAGTGATCAATTTCAAAATGATACAAGGTGAATATCAGTAATTCTGGATCTGACAAAACATATTTCATGTCATAAGCAAAAATAATTGCTCATACTTATAAGTATTTCCAAATGTGGAAATAATTTCATATCTCATAGTAATTTCATAAACCTGTCTGAGAGATACTTCTAAAATTTCTGCCTTTCAGCTTAACTGAATTTTACATAAAAAATGAACAGAATCACATTGATATATTACATAAATACCAATATCATAATAATGGAGAAAATTGAGATCAATCAATAAAGCTGTACATACAAGGACTTTAAATCCTCAAACTTGTTTCATATGCAATTTCTCAGCCTTAAAAAAAATTTCTATATATTTTTGATGCCATGCAGTTTTTCTTAAAATTAATCTGTTGAAGACTGTAAAAAGGTATTTTTAAAATTGTAGCACAAAAATTTATTCAAAATTTTATTATGGTTACAAGGCTATTATATTTATTGTGATTCTTCTGCACACTTTTATAGTTTTTTCTGGATCAAAAACTTTTATTTAATGTTATAAACTGAAATTTAATAAAATAATTGTCGTAAATTAGAATTTAACTTTTTAACATAAATAAGATCACCTTTGAATTGATCAATATATGGAACTGGAAAATATAGAAATCCATTTCAGATCATATTTATAAAAAAAAAATGAACAGTTGAAACTTTTAAAGCACATTATACTCAGCTGTTTGTAGTATAAGTAAAATGAATTGATTATTGATTTTGAATTTTTTATTTGAAAAGTATATTGAAAATTTATTAAAAAAAAGTTCTTGCAGGGAACTTTGAATTTCATTATTTTTTAAAGAAGTATATTTTGCAATTCAATATTTTATTTTCATCGAAATTATTGAATAATTTACTTAACTCTACAGGTATAATTAATTCAGTTATCTCCAATCATAATCATTGTCAAGATAAAAAGATGAGGGAAAAAAACGTTGTTTTAACCTTTTGCTCTTAGTGTTACATAATAATTATGAAAAATTGTATTTATAGTTTTAAAAGAAAAAAGAATTACTTTGAAATTAAAAATAGTGATTCTATTATGCTATATGAAAATATTTAGAGATTAAAAGGATTTAATTTCTTTTCTGGAATTGAATGAGTATATGCAATTGTTAAGAAGTAATTCTATTAAATTTTTATTGCGAAATATTATTCAACCATATAATGGTATGAAGAAAATATTATATTATAGGTAACACATTACTTTTTTTTTTCAATAAAATAAAGAAAAATAGTCATTAATTCAGGTTCACCCCATATTCCTGATCGAATTCAAAAAAGTAGGAAACTACAATGATATATATAACATCAACCACCTGTCCTACATGAGGTTAGGATAGAAACTTTCAGGAAACCAGCCAAAGCCACGATGTGTTTCAGGTTTCTCGCCTCTCTATTATTTCAATAGCTTTCCTTCTTAACTATGATTCCAAGAATCTAAAAATTTATGCACGTTAATGTGAGTTAGAAGGATTCAAGTATTTAACGAAATTCCTTTCTACTCAAGTGCACTGATTGTGATAATAAAACGGTAGCAGATAAGTATTCTCAAACGCCATTGATGGGCTTTGGATAGAAATGTGAAGAACATTGGGAGTGAGGAATTTTCAACCCTGAAATGATAAAATACATGCAGGAATTTGGATCCTTTATTGCTCGAGCGCATGACTACTGAAAGGAAAGTTAATTTATCAGTCTATTATTTGACAGTTCGTGAGAAAAATTTTTCTTTGAAATAATTGTATTTCTTTTTCAAGCCGGGGGAAATAAATAAATGGCAATCTTGAATACAAAACAAACTTTTACCGCGTTTTTCGTAGAATAATGTAAAGGGATGTTGGGCTTATTTAGTTTAGTTCCTTTAAGTCCGGGACATCTGACACGTGCATGAATGAACACTTGAATTATCTTCAAATTCAGAATACTTTTACATATAAACTTTGCGAAATTAATTATTCTGTAAAAAGCTTTTGCATATTGAAAATAAGTTACAAATCAAAGTTTGATTTTTAAAAATCTGAAAATTGATAGTATGATAATCGTTAACTTTGTGTTTCGGGAAATAGTATATACATCAGAAAAATAAATAAATATAAATTTGGAAAGGTTTCAAGCATATTTAACAATGAACATTTTACTTTATAACAGAATAAAAGTAATCTTTTGTAAAAATTATGAAATAATTACGATTAATTATGTTATGGTTTTTATGTTAAATTAGACAAATTACCTCGCGTTTGCTGCGGATAATTTTATATTAATAATTTATATAAATTTAAAACAAATGAAATGAGGACGATTAATGTTTTGGCATGCGTGATTTTACTTCTTAATTATTTTTTCTTCTTCTTGTGCAATCGTTAGACATACAAATAATTATTCAGTTTTTCTATTTGATTTGTTTTGTTCTTTGCATACATATGACAGGAATACCAGATATTTTCAATATTCCGAGTATGCCAATGATTTTCAGCTTAGTGAATTATTTTTTAAATTTGCTTTCAAAAATTAAATGCAATGATACCAAGTATCGCCAATTTGGCGCTAAACGTGCCAACGTAAGAAACTTGAATTAATTTCTACCTCTGCGAAATGAACTCTTCCTACAGTAATCTGTTTCTATAACGCCCGCTGTAAACATAGACGATTGTCTAGCAGTGTTCTTGTCGTGGACAGACAGTAGTAGAATCTTCCATCACTTTCACAGTCGGATTTTGATCTGCTGTTCGTTTCAATATGACCACTCTTCGACGATTCTATCTCATTAAAGGGAGAGACACGGAAGGATGAGCGCATTTACGGAATTCTTCGACCTATTAAATACTTTATGTTCAATTTTTTTTCCACGTGTATATTAGTATCGTGTCGTTTCTGACCCTGTCGTTTCTGAATTAAATATACCTTCCTTTCATCTTTCCTGTCACCCCTATTTTGACGAATTAAACCCATCCTAACGCATGCGTAAAAGCGCGGAGTGTTTTAGAATCCGTTGTCAAACAATAGACGCTAGTGTTCGTTTCTTTGCTTAGCACAATCATCACGATTCCACCTGCAGGAAGATATTTACTGACGATTGCAGTGCCGTGTGGCAGTCAGTCTCATTCTCCTCTTTTTGATTGATTTTAATATTTAATTCACCTCATTAGAATTCAAAACAAAAAGAAACTCTAAAAGAATTCAAATGTATTATCCTGATTATTGCTAGAGATTATTAAAGAGATTTTCGCTTTTCTATATATTGTCACAAAAAAAATTCAATTTTAGAAACTAATTTGGATCATTTAAAATATGAAATAAAGCATTACAAACATGCTCATATTCTTTCTTTCAAAATAAAGATTATAATAAAATAATATAATATATTTAACAGAACCTAAGCATTCGCGCCTTTTTAATTTTTAATTACAGCCAGTCACACCGTTACCTCAGAACTAAGCCGTATAAATAGGGCTTATTGTGACGATTCACTGGCTGTAGCATGTTCGTTTTTTGGATTGTTTTTAAAGATGGCCATTTTTACATAATAATAATTTTGAGACTTTATTTTTATTTCATTAGTTTTCATCAAGCTATTAAACTTTAATCTACGTGCATTTCAAAAAATTTCTAAATAAAAGAAAATATGAATCAGATCATTGAAGATCTGCAGAAATTTTCCAGGAGTCCTGTCATGAAATTTATTTTTATATGCTGTCTTCCTAAAAGAATCTACCAAATACAAAAATTAAGGGAAAAGTCCACGGCTGCATAATTATTTATGTTTAAACTACAAACAGATTATTATCTTCAGGTGGCAAATCTCAACTATTCTAGCACAACTAGTATATTTAAAAAGGCAAGGGCAAGGATTAAAAAAAAAAAAAAAAAACATCGCAGCAGTAACATTCCTGCTGAGAATTGCCAAAACAAAAGAACGAGGGAATAGATAAAGGCTGGGATAGAGAATTACTAGGTCATATACATTAGAGAAAAAAATAGTTACAACGTCAGCAAAACATATTTGAAATCACAATTTCATTCTTGATAATCATTTTAAAATGTCAAAATAGAAGATACGATACAAAAAAGTTTGTTTCGAATTTTTCATTTGTTTTGGAACACTAAGAGACCGTTCACTGTTTCTCTCTCAAGTAGAATCCAATTAACCTACTGTTTGCGAAAGTCTGGTCATTGTGGAGTCCGAAACTGAATTTCGTAGAATACGTCACATTCCTGGCCGAATATAGAGCTTAGCAATGAATATGTTTTCATCACAACAAAACAAAGAATTTCAATATGACATACGTATATATTCAACGAACTGTGACACATCAAAACATTTAACTGATAAACAATATCTTCTCTTTCTTTTCGACTCAATACATGACCGAATCATAAACAATATATAAAAAATAAAAGATACCACCTTTGGCACCACAGAGAAGGAGATCTCTTTCTCTGTGTATAAATCATTTCTGTAACAACAGGACATTAAAATCAAAATCACAAACTATTAAATTTGGCCGATATTTCGCCAATTCTGGTTGTGTTTAGCGATATTTTCTGTTTGATGTCTGCGCCTGATTTGCTTCACCGCTCGCCAGTACGTTTTGTAAACTTCTAAAAAATGTCCATTATTACTAATATGGATATGTTGTTAGATTGCCATGGTCTAATTTTTAAAGAAACTTTTGATAATAAATGTTTAGGCCAGATTTCTGAGTTTTATTTAAATCTGAAATGCTATTAAAATTTATCACAAACATTTGAAAGTTTCTATAAATAGATAAAGAGAAGGAGCGTGCCTTTCACACACGGATAAAGCTTTTGAGGTGAAGAGCATTAAGTGTAAATGGCAATGATATGGTTACATTCACAAATTTGGATCAAAAGCGTAAGGTCAAAGGTTCTTGAGCTGATAAATATTATTGATTCTTTTTTTTTTCTTTTCTTGTTTTATTAGACATCAAGTTTCTTTTTTAATCCTTTAGAAGTCGAGAAATAACTATTGCCAGCGTCTTTTGACACCGGTCATTACTATTGCCGCAAAGAGCGGTCTACACGCAGCTCAGAACACCTTAACCATTACGCTTAAAACTCACTATTAGATAATCATATATATAATGCAATGAAACTACAATTTATTTTTAGTGGTAGCAAAAATACACCGTTTCGTCATGCGATGTTTAATTAATATAACCTTTATATTTACATAGATTTTAAAATTATTAAACCTTATATAATTAGAGATTTTAAGAAATATTAGTTGTTTGTCTTATTATTTTGTATAACAAGATGCCTAAACTTTCTCCACATCATTTAATTAGTATCTTTGTATTTTCTTACTTCATTCATCTTTTGAAGATAATTCAGTAAATTTTTGTTTTATATTCGGGCGCTAAAAATTTGAAAATGTAGACTTGTAACATATTTTGTCTGACAGATAGCATTATGAAGGTTTACTGCAGGTAATTAGCCACCAGTCGGGATCTTCTAGATTCTGTTTGTACGCAGCATTGCTAATGTTCATGAAAGAAATCGAATCTATCGATAGGTAGCGCCATCTGTGTCCATCAGTTCCCTAGTAGAATTTTGTATTCAGAATTTGTGATCCCAATAGCAATGGAATATTTATAAGTTTTATGTTGTTTCTTGCGAAATAAATATGAGTTTTGAAAAATACGCATCTGAAAATGGATAGTTACAGTTCATTAAGAATTTTAAATAAGCTGTTTGTAACAGGAAAGTAACAGTGAAATAACAAAATATTAATGGGTAGCGCAGAGATAATAATAAATTTTATATCCTACATTTAAAAAAATCGGAAAAGATTTTGTTTTTAAGCTTAACAAATTTAAACAACCAGCAGCTGTGAAATGAAAATAATTATCAAAATCTAACCGCAGCAGGCATCGGTTACATTAAGAAATATAAAAAAATTAGAGATATAATGTTATTAATATTTTTTAATGATTCGAAGATTTACTAATCTTTGATATTTAAGACGGTGAAAAGTGTTTAGATAAAGTTATTGTCGATTTGAGAATGTTTAAAAGATGTGGTGGATTAATTTTAACCTTGAAAGAGGGCGCTGCGTTACAACCAATATTTGTAATTCATAAAGAATTTTGAATAAGCTATTTGTGACAGGAAGAATAACAAAAATATTATTAAGTATTAATATTTTGTCACTTGATTTTATAATAAAACCATTTGAATGAAACATAATAATACGTTCCATAAAACCATTTGAATGAAACATAATACGGGCGTTTCGCAAAGAACAGTTTTCCGTTTGAAAAAAGAAAAAAAGGCATCCAGTCCTTTAAGTACCCCTGGAAAGAAGCGACCAGGCTTAGAAGGTAAACAGTCAAGACTTATAAAATATGATAACTTTACCTTATCCTGCATTCGACGAAAAATCCATGCATTTTTTCGTAGAAATGAGATCCCAACATTAGATAAGTTTTAAAAGATGGGAACGATGATAGAGATATCTTTTCGAAAAACATCAGCAGAACAACGCTTTATAGAATATTGAAAGACTTGGGATTTTCTTTGGAAAAACGAAAAAGACAGGCGTTATTTCTAGAGAGACAAGATATTATTTTGTGGCGGCGGAATTATTTGAGAAAAATTGCTCATTATAAGAAACAAAACACGCCCATTTATTATCTTGATGAGACATGGGTAAATGAAGGCCATTCTCAGAGTCGAGTATGGCAAGATACAAAAATTAAAAGTAGTTACGAAGCCTCCTCTTCAAATTTAACAGTAGGTTTGTCGGCACCAAAAGGAAAAGGAAGAAAACTCATTATTACACATATTGGAAGCGAAGAAGGTTTCGTCCGTGATGCAGCTGAGATTTTTATTGGGAAAAAAAAATGGTGACTATCATGACGAGATGAATTGTGATCATTTTGAAAAATGGCTAGAAAGTGTTATTTCTAAATTGAAGAAAAACAGCGTAATCGTAATGGACAACGCTTCTTATCATTCAGTAAAAATGGAAAAAATTCCTACAACTACTTGGACTAAAAAGTCTATTCAAGAATGGTTATCCCAAAAGCATATTACGTGGGATAAAGACATGATTAAAATCGAACTTTTGCAGAAAGTTTCTGAAGTGAAACATTTTTATGATATATATAGAGTAGAAACTATTGCAGAAAAATATGGACATACAATTTTGAGATTGCCACCTTACCACAGCGAGTTAAATCCTATTGAGATGATTTGGAGCCAGATTAAAGGACATGTTACACTCGAAAATAAGACTTTTAAGCTGAATCATGTAAAGGAGCTCGTAATTCAAGCAATACAAAAAGTAACAATTGATAATTGGAGAAAATGCATTAACCATGTAACAACAAAAGAGAAAGAAATGTGGGAAATTGACGGACTTGTAGAGGAAGTATGCGAAAACCAAAATTTAATAATTTCCATGAACACTGATTCAAGTGACAGTGAGGCAGAACTAATGAGTGCTGATGATTTTTGATGTCTCATTTATAATGCATATTATAATTAATATATTTTTTAAATGTTCTAAATAACTTTAGTAAGTATGTTTTTTTTTATTCTCATAAAATAACTTATTTCTCTTGATATTCTCAATTACTTCGAATTTTAATCTATTTACGATATTCTGAATATTGAGTGTATTTATATATTTGTAAATACTTGATTTTCTGGATTAAGTTAGTAATGCTTGATTTTTAAATTTGATTTTCATAAATATATATATATATGAATTAATTCGAAAATTTAAATTTCTTCCTTTTGTTAATTTTTAGACTTTACTTTAGACTTTACCCTAAAATATTTGAGAAAAATCTCATTTTAACGTTACTTTTTATTAAGCACTACATGTTGTTTCATCGTAAATAATGCCATACATTGTTATTAATGCAAGGCTTATTACTCAAAACCATTATTATACTTTGTTTAACAGTTCTAAACTTCAATCTCTGAAAAATCAACTTCTTGATAAAGAATATTCATTTAAGAAATAAAAACTTTAGCCACTCTCACTTATGCATTGCTTTCAATTATATGGGATTTTAATTAGTCATTCAATCGCGTATAAATAAGTATAAACTTAAAATGAAATTATTTTAATAAATCAATTAAGTTATGCACCAATAATATTGAACAAAATAATGAAAATAAGGTAAGAATTAATTCTGATTTAAAATGACAGTCTAATAAAGTTAATAAATTATTTGGCGAAAAATTTGGGAGATAAAGTTTCGCCTAGCGATCTACATTTCTTGTAACTTTGTATTTTAAAGAAACCCAGTTCCCTTGACAACGACTGCGATTCGGCATGCGTAGAATATACACTACTGCCAAGTTGGGTTGAAACAGAGTATAGTTATTAAGCAATTTACGAACATTAGTCTTTTATCGAGAATTAGTCCAAGTTATTTGAATTCATTTTTCCATGGCATGGAAGAGTTAAAGAGTTTAATTTCGGGAAGCACTAAAAAAAAAATTCTACTACACTGCATCAATTGTATCAAAGAATGTCTATAAATAAATCAGATCCAACAAACATTCTACAGTAAATGTATAAAAAGTTAAACGAGAAAGCAAAACAGTAAAAAAGGTTTTCCGATTTTCTTTCAGCGTGTTCATTTTAAGAGTAACAAATGTACAACCGCAGTCGACATACATTGGTTTTCGCTTGAAATGTTTATATTTCTTTGTTTAACAGAGCGTAAGAAAACATGAAATGATCCTACTTACTGACAGTATATATTCGAGGCTTATGAAAAATAAAATTAAATTGGTGTGAATAGCTGCCAATATATACAATGAAAGAACAGAAGAACAGTAAAAAATTCCACCCAAAAATGTCAGAAGTTAATATTTTTAAATTTCAAAGGTGAGACATACGATTTTTCCGATGCCTCAGAACGTGCCTATGCTGCTGTTAAACATCTGTATAAAACGTTTTAAACAATCGGGACAATTTCATACTAGGTTGTTTTGCTCTAAATCCGGAGTGGTTCCTTTGAAAACACTTACTATACCCAGATTGGAACTGTGTGTAGCTTTACTGATATGGAGGTTAGTTTAAAACAGTCAGATAAGTCTACAATTACCTATTCATAAAATTTGGTTCTGAATAGATTCAATTACTGCTTTTTACTCTAATTGTTGATTAAGGCAGAATCTCAAAAGGTCACAACATTTGTCAGCAAAAGGAAAATGAAGATCCAAACACTTTCAAAAGATTGTCATGGAAGCATGTGAGTTTCAAGAACAATCTTGCAAACTTACTATTCAAAGTCTACAAATTGGTGAATCCGAGGATAATCAACTACTGCCTTATTCTGGTTATATTGATGAAACAAAATGTGCTACGACTCTTTCAGTTAATGACTGTACTTCAAATTTTTATGATGCACTCTTTAGTCTTATAAAAATTAATAAGTCATATAAAAATTAATTAATCTTTAGTCTTATTAAAATTAATTAAATTTTATAAATTAATAAGAAATCATACCTGTATTTTTAGATTTATTAATAACAAACCTACTGCATCTTGTAATAAAGTAATTAAATATTTAAGTGCAGAGGAATTAAAAAGAAATTCTGAATTTTTAGCGCGAATAGCACAATTCAGCGAGTTTAGAGTGGAATTCGATGCTTTGAAAAAATGTAAAGGTGTTTTAAAAAATAAATAAAGAATTTTAGTTAATGTTTTTTCAAATAAAAAATTATTCCAAAAATCAAAATTTAATTGCAGATGCATCCAGTATGAAATAGAATACAAAATTAATAAATAAATTCAAATTTCAGTGGATTTTTTCTTAAATCGATTGTAGATAAAATTTTAAAAGAATGGAATTATTAGCCTCTCTCAAATATTAATTTGAAGTTATATGAAAGTTAACATGAAATATTTCTCTTTCTTTTTCCATTAATATCATTCGAATAAAATCCTGCTTTTGCAAGTGCAAATGAGGCATATTATTTTCGATACTAAGACTATTAAATTAATGATTTTGAAAGATTATTTAGATATTAATATTGCCTAATTACTAAGATTATAATTACCAGTATAATCAGTAATACATCAATGCTTGCAAAAATTATGTACAACACACTCCCGGTCTAATGTGGCGAAAGGGTAGGTCGGATAACAAAACATCTGGATCCGAAGTTCTATGAATTCCATTCTTTGCCCACCAATACTAGAGGACAAAGTTTTTATACAGAAAATCATTGTTATAATATTGAGTACTAAGAGTACTAAGCCCTCGATTATTGAGTACTATCTTATTGAGTACTAAGCCCTCGATTTTTCTCAAGACACGTAGAATGTAAACGTGGCAGCGGCCCGGTGAATCTAGAAGTAGTTTCTGGCAACGTGCCGAGTTAAAATAAAAGTATCTGTACTGGTGGTGTACATTTCTTTATATATTCCACTACACGCTTCAAGAATTTATTAGAGAAAAAGTGACTATTTTAAAGACTAGAAAAACTTCCTATTTTAAAATAACTTCTGTAATGCCAGAAAAAAATCCCCATAAAAGCAGGAAACATAAATGAAATATTAACTTAAATCGTAGGCCTGATTCTTAAGAAGATGGGCTCAAACTGATTTTATTTTTTACTGATAAATAATTACACAGATATAAAAAGATAACCTTAAGATTTCAAAACTTACAGCATTTAGGTTTTGAAAAAGTCCTTAATAGAGGGCTTAATAGATGCCTTGCCTTCCACATTTACTTACGATAAAAGAAAACTGGGCAGGATAGTACGGAAGTCGGATAATCGCGAACAGATACTCTGGAGTGTACTGTTTATTAATTTATTGAACTATAGGGATCGTCCGAAGAAGTACGTTTACGGATTACTGTTGCAAAATGTAATATAAGGCATTTTAAACTCCCGAGGATTAGCGATAGCAAGCGTTGTTGTCGGATAGGCATAGTAATCAGTTAAGAAGCTGGCTGATTGATAGAAAAGGAATACTAGGCTGACTATAAAAGTGATTGTCTTCAGAAACTTCCAAACGATGTATTTGTTCGGTGGAATTTCGTTTTTTCCGCAAGTTCTTTGATGAATGTCGTGATCCTTGAAGATCACAATCGTTAATATAACATACCTTGGTTTTCCTCTGATGCATACTTGAAGGAAATCTGAAATTAAATTTTTGAAAATATTAAATTACCTTATTTACTGCTTATTTTCGATAGATATTTAAAACCGAAACTAATACAATACTTCTCTTTTCCATGACAAGCTTTGACTAGAAGAATTAAAAATTGTTTCAATAATATCATGTAATAATAATGAAAAGGAGTATTTTTAAAATATTGTCCTTTCAGCAAGAATATTCACATTGGGAAAATTATTACGTACAGAAGTATAGCTTAAGAGATCTTCCTATGTTGTGGGTATTTTCTCCAGTCGTTGCTTACAAAAAAAAAAAAAGTAATTATAACCTGAACCAGTAGATCAACATAATTTTTTGATATCATTTCATAACAAAAAATAAAACCTAGAATGTCAATCTATTTTCTTTTTTTATTGAAGGAATAAAATTTATTTCATTTCAAAATTCCAAAAAAGTGTTAATAATGTCGGATTTGAATTTCAAAAGCAAAAGTCAGCAAATTCAGCAGCTAAATATTGTTACGAATCCGTAATGCTGCTTCTCAGCATAGTTGGTTCCATCATTGGAAAGAATGTTTTACAGTCATCTCTATGGGACAGAGTCTGGGCGTCGTGTCGGGGGGCCCGGAGCTTGGCGACAAACCTGGCGACCATTTGGCGGCTTAGCGACCAATTTGGCGACTTTGGCGCCAAAATAGATTATACCCGAAACTTCGAGAATTTTCCCGATCCGTCCAGTAGGAACCGAGATACGCCTCGAACGTTCCTGATTGGTTGAGAGGCTTCTAGCCCCGCCTCCTGAGACCTATAAAAGGGGCTACAGCTGCCAGAGAAGTCAAGTTAGTATTCCGAGCCAGAGTCGGAGAAGTAGAAGACGGAGGAGTAGGAAGCGACTGAGTCAAGCTAGTGCTGAACTGAGCTGTGCGCTACTGTCTGCAGTAGATTCTGGTTGTATGCTGCTGTGTGTGCGGTTGTATGCTACACGTCTCGGGTGAAGATAATCGTCTTCTGTGCTGTATATAGTTGTCACTTTTGTGCTGTCCTGTGTGTCTTCGTGTAAATAAACGTCGTTGTTTTTATTCTACTTCTGCCTGCTAATTGAGCGTTCTACACACCATACCACTTCCACTATCCAAACGAACCCTGGTAAAGAAAATTTCGTAACAATATATAATAATATTTAATGCAGGAACCTATATTACAAAATTTTCTTCTGTAAACTACCCAGATAAATTCATTAAATTTGCTTTAATGCATTATTTTGAAACGCACTATTTTATTTAGATGCACTCTTTTTTTCAGTTGGAACCGTTTTCTTTTCAATTTTATTGTTGTAAAAAACTAAAAATTCTTTTCATTTTGACCATTCTATTCAAATTGACTATGTAGCTTTATTCTGAGAGAAAACAATTATTTAAAAATGAGCACAAGATAATTTACAGAAAATAATCATTACAGATAACCATAAAATTGATTTCTCTGTTTATATCTATATAATAAAGCAGACCGATTGTATTTTTAAATCACGTAAATGCACAATGGTCTGCTACGGATTGGGGTGTTTTTTTCCTCTGCAAATCATTCTTTTTTTTTAATTATGTTCTTTTATTTATGAAAAAATTTATTCATATTTATTTTCATTAAAATTAAAGAAAAAAAATTGTGTGCATATTGAGAGAATTGTCTGAACTTAATCCATTTAAAAGCTTATTTTACTCAGATGAAATATATTGGATGAAAATAAGTGCATGGAAAATTAAGACTTTAGATTTCTTTAAGAAGTTTTAGCGTTTATGAAATTCATAAAATTAATTCCCTTTCAAATATTTTTTAATAGAAAAAGTTCTAATTAGCTTATGAGGCCTTCTAATATTCGCGGCAATCAATGTGTTTTTTTTTAAATTCTAATATATTAACAAAAATGTAGCCATATCACTTTATAAGCGAAGAATGCTCAACTCCATTAAGCAAATGTAAGTGGATTTCAATACAATGATTTTCGGAAATTTGAATCTCTGAATCGACTTTTTATATTGCAACAATACATTGAATCACCATTAGAGAGAGAGAAAGTAAATAAATATGGGTTATTCCACTAAACGGATCCAAATATTAAGCTTTTCAATTCATTTATTCTATTTTAATTGTCATTCTTTCGATGTCAACGACATACGATTCAATATTTTGCAAGATAATCATTTGCATAATCTGATGCTGATACATCTTGATTTATTCATATTTCCATTGTATTAGGCAGGACGCAATAAAAGCGAGAAGAAACTGTCTTCAAAACAATAAAATCACCCTTTTAAAATGGAATATGTGATAACTAATAGAAAGCAATTGTGTGTTTAGTGTCACAGCTTGAACTACAGAATAATACAGGGAAACTTTGAAAAAGAGTAAATTATGTCCTGACCGATCTTTTAAAATAAATGTTTAAAAACTTTTATTTGACGGCATAAAACAATATTCTTTTTAATATTCCCAATTTTGGTATCACTTTCGATTTCCAAATAATTGTTTCTTTATTTTTACATTGTATTACTTTCTAGCATGTTTTGTAAATTTAATTGCGATATTTTAGTTTGTTCATTTTCATTATCGTCTACTTTAAACATGAAAACTAATGTTTAACAGTCTAGTTTGTCTTTCTATATTCAAATCCGCAAACATTCATTCAAATGGAATTAATCCTTTCTTAAAAAATGTGTTTAAATTCTAACGAATACAAATGGTGTTGTGTTATTCGAGGTATTGAGCAAATTGAATTATAATGTAATTCTTAAACTAACTACTAGTAATACATTGCTAATAATATTTCATTAAGAGCAAAATTCAAAATCTAAATACAAATTGTTTTGCTTATGTGTGTGATTTATAATCTTGATTCTCTAATCTTATTGAAGAAGGATTGAAGATTACTTCAGTCTGCTTCAGGAGTTTTGATTTGACTTCTAAGAAAGTAATTGTCTTCTATAGTGAAATATTCTGAATCTTACCCATTTATGTAGTATTAGCACCTATACTACTCTCCCTACCTCGCCTGCAGATGGCAGTAGTGACAAGCGAGGCAAACGGCAGAAAGGAGACGCTTGAAACGGGAAACTGTGAGCGGCGAAGTTGAAGAATAACAGTCATTCCATGTCCGTCTAAAGCGGCGGGCCACGCGTTCCCCTTTCGACCCCTCTTGCGGTTTTCTGGCGTGCTTTGATGTTTGTCCAGTTTACCGACAATTTAATTGATGTCCACTCCTCGCACCAGCAATATATGAATCTCAAAACTGAAGAAAATGGAATTCTGCTTCCCTCAAACCAGTTGTCTTTTCTAAGTCCCACTTGATCACACTGTCTTAAATTACATTTCCAAAACGTACGTTTACCAAAATAAAGTTTCATGTCTTGGGAATAGGTACATTTTCGTTTTTTTTTTTTTTTTTGGTAAAATATTTCGCTTCTGGGGAAAAAAAAAAAAATTGCATCTTGTTCTGTTTTTGGCAAATCCCGAAGACGCATTTTCGTAGCACTAAAAAAGGGTGTCAAAAATCAGCAAACAACAAGTCAACAAGGAATTCAAAAGATAACTGCGTGCGAACAACGGGGTTGCTGTGTGCGAAGAACGGAATTGATGTGTGCGAACAACAGATTTTCTCTTTATTGCCACTTTAGAGCAAAAACCGCCAAATCTGTATTTGCGGTGGCGTTAATACGTAAGTACCGAAAGCCATTTCGAGCCATGTTAACACCATAGATGATGGAAAAATACTTTGGAGCACTCGAAAGCCGGATGAGTACTAAACAATTATTTAATATTTGATGAATAGCTAGAATTGAAGAAGCATTTGATGATTTCTTTCACATTGTGATGGAATTTATGATGATAATTTGTTTTGATGAAACATTTGATGAATAATTCCATCTTGAAGAATATATTTTGAAGAAGTAATTTAAAACATTGTGAAGAATTAGTATTTGATGAATTTGATGCTCTTTGATTTTTAACTTCCGTTTTATGGAAAGAAAAAAAGTTCGTTTTCAAAGCAAAGCTATTTGATGATAAATATTATTTGAAGAATATTTTAGAATTGCTATTGTCATGTGTTGCATTCTTTATTATACTGAAAATCCCTTATTTATTTTATTGATTTGAAGAAAAAAATTGACTAAAATTGTAAAGTATTATTACGTTGATACAAATTTGAACTTCGACTTTCGTTTTAATGAGAAAAAGAAAATTAGTTTTAAAACGAAACTGTTTGAAGATTTATGACTTTTTTTAAGAAAATTTTCAATATTAAAATTGTTTTGTGTTTATATGAGTAATATTTTTGAAGATACTTACTCTTTGAAGAATTTTTTAAGCATTAATATTAAATTATGTTTTTATATTTGAAAATTACTTATTCTATTATATATTTGAAATCAATACCATTTTATTGAAGTAACATACTTTTACATTACAGACCTGAAATAAATTTTATATTTTGTGCCTTATTTTCATTAACTAAAATTGAATACTGGTATGGAAATTGTGTTTTGGCCTTGAAATAACATATCCTACCTTGATCTGAAAACATACATTCAAGTGCTTGATATTTTGAAGATACTTTGATTTAATATTTCAATCTTTGAGTACAAAATTATTGTGTGTGTAAACTGTTTGAAAATCTTGAATTATGGCTACTTTAAACGATTGTCCAAAAATAGTACACTCTCTAAAACACAGTAACACCAGCTATACAAAACTTTTGCATCGGTTAATATTTAATGAAGAAGGTGATAGACGAAACCGTTCCTTGTTAAGGAAATTTTCAGGTTTTGCATCCGACTTCCAATTTGACGAAACGAAACTAAAGATTCTCAAAGAGTTTACACATAAAGATCTGATGCTACTTATGCAGATAAATGCTGCTACTCTATTTTGAAATCGTTTAGTGACTTTTCACTATTGCAAGCCGAAACCAGCAGCACTAGCGAAATAGATGAGCTGGAACCAGAAGTTACGCATGGAAATGATGTAACCAATCGCGAACATTCGAGAAACGAAAACCATATCCCGGAAATAAATTCCAATTGTGAATTACTCGTTCTCGCTGCAGATACAGATCAAACTTCTTCCTCTATCGACATGCAGAGAACTTTTATTAATTCTTTTCAGGCTTTTAGTCTGAAAGACATTGTAGATTCCATTAAGCCTTTTTCATCTAAATATAGTTACAGTGTAAAAGCTTTTATTTCTGATGTCGAAGACATTTTCCAGTTACATCAAATAACTAACCTCATTCATCAAATTGTTTTTGTCAATGAATATTTGACAGGCTCTACGCTAACTCTAATGAGATACATTCGCGGTATTGCCACTTGGGAACAAATGAAAAAAACATTTATTAGATGAGTTTTCAGATAAAATTAACAGCATTCAGTTACATCAATTAGTGGAATCTCGACGTATAAAACCATACAAAACACTGCACGAATACTTTTTGGCTATGCGGTATTTAGCTCACAAAGGCTCTCGATGAATCATCCTTAATCGACTATGTGATTACGGCATTCCAGATTCGTCCAACCATAAAATTATCTTGTATGGATGCAAGTCAATCCCTGAATTCAAAGATAAATGAAAAGTTTATGTGAAACTGTTCAATGCTTCAAAGCCTTTACGGCTCGGCGGTGACAGAAAATTTTATCCCACTTCTGACACCTATCACACTATAAAATTTGATCGAAAACGCCCCCCCCCCCCCCATAACCAGTTTGCTTCTCCTGGGGTTTGAAAGGACATAAGAGTTTCTCTTTTACGAATAAATCACATGGTAAAATGTGTTATGGCTGCAAAAATTTTGCCCATGTTCATGCTGACTGCCCGAAAAACTCCAGGAATTCTGAGCCAAAATCCCATCCTAAAGTTTCTACATCTCACAGAAATGTAAGCCAAATCTCTAAGCAAGATTTTTCCCAAAGCCCCACGCTTGTTCAAATTACACTTGCTCGCACTTCACTAACTGCTCTCTGTGACACTGGCTCCCAAGCAACCATTACCAACGAGGAAACATACCTGAAAATAGGCTCCACACCGTTGAACCCCTCCCAAATAACTTTTTCAGGAATAGGCCATAACAAAGGTCGAAGCGTCGGTTCCTTCCAGGACCAAATCACAGTTCAAAACATTACCTTGCCTGCAACCATTCATGTCCTCAATGTGTCATCACTTTCTACACTTCCCATTGACGCAACTTGGTACTGATTTTTTGGAGCAAACTCAATTCACATTTGATGAAGATGGAATTCATTTTGTTAACAATAATGATGATCATTTCCTATTTTATGTCGCTAATGTGATTGATGGATATCCTTTTGATTTAACTATTGTTACTGACTCAAATGTAAGAAGCGAATTGTCTTCCTTGATTACCAGTTACAAACCTAACAAAATTAAGGACACTAAATTAAAAATGAAAATTGTTTTGCAAAATGACATCCCCGTTTGTCACAGGGCTAGACGACTCTCTTTCCCTGAAAAACAAAAGGTAAACGAATAAATCACCGAATGATTAGACCAAGGAATTATTAAGAACAGTTGTTCTGATTACTGTTCTCCACTAGTATTATGTAAAGAAAAAGGTGGCAACTTAAGATTAGCATAGATTATCGTAAACTGAATGCTAAAACAATTAAAGATAGTTAACGATGATTGAGGAAATTCTAGATCAATTACATGTGGGAAAATTTTTCTTCACCGTTGATCTAAAAATGGATTCTTCCATGGAGAAAGACAGTAAAAAATATATCTCTTTTATCACACATGATGGGCTGTACGAATTTAACAAAGTATCATTTGGCCTTTGTAACAACCCAAGTATTTTCCAAAGATACATTAGCCCCGATATTAGAAACAACATCCGAATACAGATAGGAGCTAAATTTAAACAAATGTAAATTCTTAAAATCCAAAATCAACATCCTTGGCAATACAATAGAAAAGAGTAAAATCAGCCCTCCTTTGGATAAAATCGCCGCTGTTCAAAATTTTCCATAGCCCCAAAACGTCAAACAAATTCAAAGTTTTCTCGGACTCACTAGCTAATTCCGAAAATTTATCAAAGATTACGGACTGATAACCAAGCCATTAAGCGACTTACTTCGTGCCAACACAGTATTCTATTTTGGTCCCGAACAACAATCAGCATTCATAACTTTAAAGCAAAAGCTTTCTGAAAATACTGTATTGCACATTTACAGACAGTGCGCAGAATTAGAATTGCACACTGACGCAAGCAAATTTGGCTATGGCTCAATTCTCTTACAGCGATCTGCCGATAATAAGCATCACCCAATTCACTACTTGAACAAAAAACATCCCATAAGAAGACAGTTACTCAAATTATGAACTTGAAGTTTTGGCGATTATTGAAGCTTTAAAAAAATTCCGCAACTATTTGATGGGTTCTAAATTTAAAATTGTAACAGACTGTTCAGCCTTTTAAAAAAACTTGGGTGTCTGCTGTGCACCCAAAATTGCTAGATGGGCTTTGCTTTTGGAAGATTTTTATTATGAAATTGTACATCGTCCAGGGAAGCAAATGAAGCATGCAGATTGTTTAAGCCGATATCTTATTATAATGATAGCACATGATGACTTGACTTCTAAAATCGTCCACTGTCAAAAAGAGCATGAACATATCAATTCCATTAAATTACTTTTGACAAAAAAAGAAAAAAAATTATTCTGAAGAATAACATACTGTATAAAATTGTAAACGATTCTGATCTTCTAGTGGTCCCTCAACAAATGCTAGCTGAAGTCTTTAAAATTGTCCACTCTAAAGGACACTTTGGTATAAATAAAACAGGAAATAGTTTAAAACAAAGCTTTTATTTCCCAAAAATGCATAAATGCGTAGAAGATTCATATCGAATTGCATTGAATGTATTCTCGTGAACAAAAAGCGAGATATAAGTAGGGATTGCAATACCGGTATGCCGGGATACCGAATACCGGTATTTTGAGCCATTTGTACAATTTTGTAATACCGGTATTCATAAGTTTAAATACCGTTTTTTCGGTATTTACTAGAAATTTTTAAAATTGTCTTCACTATATGTTCAGGGATCACCAACATAGCAAAGTAGTATACTTCTTTTTTTTATGTCTCCCTAACGGCGAAATTAATTAGACTGTGAATACAAAGTTGCATCGTACAATCAAGAAAAGTGATCCAAGGAGACGGGTCAAAACTATGCTATTACAGCTCCGAGCGATACTGCACACGCGCAGGATTCGTAGTCTGATATTCGTATCTGTGAAAACAAGGTTGTAATTGTGAAGAAAGTGCGTAACATTTCGATATTTTTTAAATTGGTGAGTTTGTTATTCACATTGTATTTGCATATCATTCTTTGGGGTTTCAAATATTTTTCAGATTTATTATATATATATATCCGTGAATAACCCATAATAATGAATAAGAAATACTTTAAATAACATAAAAAAATCAGTTCATAATACTTCGGTTTGGTTTCATTATTTATTGATGAAAAGAATATAGTGGTACAATGTAAAAAGTGTTCAAGAGTTATTAAAGTGAACAGAGGAAGTACAAGCGGACTCCATACACGTTTAAAAACTAAACATGATACAAATTTGTTAAAGAGGAAATAATCCAATTGTGATGAAGATACAAATTTAAGTACAGTTTCAAAGCCCAAGCCATCAGGAATTTTAGATTATTTTGAAAAAAAATAATAATTATTTGGTTGAAATTATAAGTAAAATGACAGCATTAGATGGCTTGCCATTTCGAGTGTTTTGCACTTCTACTGAATTAAGAAAATCACTATCCGCCAGAAGTTTTAAAAATCTACCAACATCAATTAACACAATAAGAAGAACTGTTATAAACTACAGAAACGGTGTTCACAATTCTTTGAAACACGAGCTAATACAATTAAAAGTAAATGGTGAAAAATTTTGTCTTACATTTGATGAATGGACAATTGTAAAAAAAAGAGACGCTATTTAAATATAAATATTCATTCTGAAAAAAAAATTGGAATATAAGATTTATACATGTCTCGGGAAGTATGCCAGCCGAAAAAATGTGTGGAAGTACTTAAATCTAAATTAGGGAAACATGGATTATCCTTAAAAGAAAATATTAAATCCATAACAAATGTGGCGCAACAATTATAAAAAAAAAGTTGGAAAGTTGATTGGTACAAATCAGCAGTTGTGCTATGCTCATGGAATTCAATTAGCTGTAATAGATATTATACCAAAAGAATAATAATAAAGAACAGAAGAATACAAACACTATGGATATAAAAACTTCGGATTCCGACTTTGAAGAGAGTGAGAGTGATATTGACAATGAAGATAATGACAATGTAATTGTTGAAGAACATACTGCTAATGAGTATGAAATATTAACTCATCAAGAATTGCTTCCTTTAATTTATAAAGATCGAAAAATTGTTAAGATATTTAAACGTTCCCCTACAAAAAATGCCGTATTACAAAAATATAAACTAACTCAAAATAAAACAGAATATATGTTAATATTAGATTCTAAAACATGTTGGAACAGTTTACTCCTAATGATGGAACGATTTATGAAACTGAGAAATCCAATCCAAAAAGCAATAATCGACTTAAACCTGCAAATTAATTTTTCAGATAGTGAATTCAACTTAATATCCAGAACTGTATCAGTTCTACTTCCAATAAAACTGGCTGTTGAGGCATTATATCGGAGAGATTCTAATTTATTACAGCTAAAGCAACAATAAATTTCATGTTGCAGTCACTGAAAGAATAGCACATATTACTATCTGAAGAATTATATATTACATTGAAAAATCGCACAGAAGAAAGGCATACCGAAATAGAAAATGTCTTACGGTATTTACATAATTATAATGATCTTAAAAATGAAAACGAAAAAGAAGAAAAGAGACTAACCAATTCAAATCTGATCAAGTTTATAGTAAATTTTCTTAAAAATTTTTACCCACAAACCTATCCCCATTCAGAAGAATTCGGTATAGTTATCGAAGATTATGATGACACTAATGTCGATAGTGAAAAGGAATTGTCTCTTGAACAAAAATTAAAATTAGCGATAAATAAAAAAAATCAACAAACCAAAATACAAAACAGAAATCAGCCATATCCAAAATCATCCGACAAGAAATCGATCTATTTGAAGATGAGGGATTTAGAGGCAAATACTTGGAAAAAGTGTATCGCACATTGCTAACAGTACCACCAACTAGCGTAGATGCCGAATGAGCGTTTTCGACAGCCGATAATTTTTGAATAAAATTACTTTTCTGGCTTAATGGCAGTACAATTGACGCATTATATTTTTTAAGATCATATTTCAAAAATTTGTAATATCGCAGATTGAATAGTGACATTTACACATTTTTGTGAACTAAATAAATAAGATGTTCTTTTACTTTTTTGTGTTTCTTTATATACTGCTATAATTTATTAAATTACAAATTATTTTTTTATTATATTTACACTCTCATAAAACTGGCAAATAAAACAAAGAAACATTAGAATTGGTATCCCGGTATTAAGATCTAAAACATACCGAATACCGGTATTGAACTTTTGGTCCGGTATTGCAATCCCTAGGTAAAAGTGAAAGATTATTAAATCCCATTCCAAATGACGACGTATCTTTCAGTACATACCACGTTTATTTTTTAGGACCTCTGCTCTCGTCTAATAAAAAATACAACCACATTCTTACAGTAGTCGACGCATTCGCAAAATTTACTTGGATCTATCCTGTTAAACCTACATCTTCGCAAAACGCCATAGAGAAACTCAAACGACAAGAAATAACATTCCGAAATCCAAATCGGATCATAACAGATAAAAGCAGCGCATTCACATCTAAAAAGTTTCAAGAATATTGTGATACCGAACAAATTCAACATTTAAGTATTACAACCGAAATTCTCTGCGGTAAAGGACAAGTGGAAAAGATTCATGGCACAATTATTCCGTTTTAGCCAAACTTTCTATTGATGACCTTACCAAAAGTTCAAATTCGTCCCCCCAGTACAAAACTCTAAAGTTTCAAGGAGCACATAAAGAACGCCTTTTGAGCTTTTAACAGGCGTAAAGCTCAGAAACAAGCAAGATAAGCCAAAAAGAACATCCTTAAAAATTCAAGAGGAGAATTCGACGTACTTACAATAAGAACCGGAAAACTGCTCATCAATATAAGACAGGTGACTTGATGGCAATGCAAAGAACCCAGTTTGGAACGGGCCTGAAACTGGGATGCAGCACTTCATACGGGCCAAACTTTTTACAACGCATTCTATGGAAAGAAAATGAGAAGGAACCAGTCAAAACTTACGAACTAAATACTGTGACGTATGGAACGGTGAGTGTACCATTTTCAGCAACTCGTACGTTGAAACAAATAGCAATTGAAGAGGGAGAAAATTATCCTCTAGCTGCATCCGTTATTGAAGATGACTTTTATATGGAGGACGTGTTAACCGGTTCTGATAATTTAGTTACCGCCAAAGAACTTCAAAGGCAGTTAATTGATATCTTGGACAATTCTGGCATGCAACTGCACAAATGGCATAGTAATTGTGAAGGCTTAGTTTCAAGTAGTGAAGAAATCTATAATTTTACACACTCCGAGAAAACGCAAGTTTTATGAGTTTCTTGGAATACCAAAAAGGACAGCCTTTACTTTAAAGTCGATTTCAAGCCGTCTCAAGAGAAAGACTGTCGGGTCACAAAACGCTGTGTTTTATCCACTATAGCAAGACTTTTCGATCCTCTTGGATTACTAGGAACTGTAGTGACGAAGACAAAAATATTTTTACAGCAATTATGGTCTTTAAAGCTGGATTGGCATGAGGTACTGCCTGAGAAACAAACTAAAGAGTGGTCACATTTCGTCGAATCATTACAAAATGTTAGTAGCATGAAATTTGAAAGATGTATTCTTACTGAGGGAGCTGAAGTGATAGAAATCCATGGGTTCGCTGACGCATCAGAAGCCGCTTATGGTGCAGTTATCTACAGTAAGTGTATTAATGATTGTCACGCATCAATTAAATTGATTGCCAGTAAATCGAGAGTGTCTCCATTAAAAAGAGTTACCATCCCATGATTGGAACTTGGCGCTTCAGTGCTTCTAGCCAAGTTAGTGAAAAAGGTGATACATACTCTCAAATTACCAATATCCCGCACCTATCTATGGAGTGACAGCATGATTATTCTTTCATGGATTCGCAAAGAACCATTTCTTCTTAAGACATTTGTTGCCAATCCGGTAACCCAAATTCAAGATCTCACTTGCATTGAAGATTGGAGATATGTCCCTTCTAATGACAATCCTGCTGACCTCATCTCCAGAGGACTCGATTCTGATAAACTTCATCATTGCAAACTGTGGTTTAAAGGACCATCATTTTTGCATAGCAGTGAATACCCCAATAGAGACATCTTAATCAGAGTTATTGCCGATCACTTTTCTAAAGAGTTTAAACCATCTAGTGGCTCTAATTGCTTTATAAGTGATAACAATAATTTTCTTTATAATTTTTCTACAAATTAGTAATAGTTATAGTAAACTTATTCGTATTGTGAGTTATGTTCATAGGTTCATCGAAAATTGTAGAAAGAAAGATGACATATCAAGAGATTTTTAATCTCCTGATGAGCTCAGACAAGCCGAGCTTTCATTGGTAAGTTTAGTCCAACAAAGTGAATTTGCCAAAGAGATGAAAGATTTAAGGTATTCAGGTGAAGTCACAAAGCAAAGTTAGGTAAAAAATTTACATCCCTTTGTTGATAAAGCAGGTATTTTAAGAGTTGGTGGACGATTTCCCAACAGTAATTTGAGTTTTGACAAAAAGTTTCTGATATTGTTACCAGGTACTCATCGGTTAACGAGATTAATAATTACTATTTATCACATTAAGCATTTGCTTATAGGACCACAAACATTATTGTTTACTATAAGGGAAAGATTTTGGCCGATTAATGGCATAGCTGATTGTAGAAAGATAGTCCACGAATGTGTAACTTGTTTCAAAGCTAAATTAGTAACGTGTGACCAGCTAATGGGTGACCTACCTAAAGAGCGTGTGAGTCAAAACTTTCCATTTGTGATTTCAGACTTTTGTGGGCCATTCACAATTAAATATAAGCACCAGCGTAAAGGCATATACCAAAAAATTTATTTGGCGATATTTGTGTGCTTCGTCACAAAAGCTGTGCATTTGGAGCCTGTAACAGAGTTAAGTTCTCAAGCATTTATAGCTACCCTTAAAAGTTTTTTTTCGTGTAGAGGGAAATGCAGTATTTTATACTCGGATAACGGGAAAAACTTTATAGGGAGCAATACTGAGTTACAACGATTGTTTAAAATGGGCAACAATCCTGATGAGAGTTTAAGTGGTCACATGAGTAATGAAAATGTAAAATGGAAATTTTTGCCTTCGAGAGCCCCTAACTTTGGAGGACTTTGGGAAGCGGAAGTGAGATCCTTCAAGTTTCATCTGAAAAGAGTAGTGGGTCGTCAGAAATTAACTTATGACAGCTTTTTAACAGTAAAATTGAATCCATTTTGAATTCTCGACCACTTTCTCCTTTATCTTCGGATATCGATGATTTGATATCTTTCACACCAGGCCATATCCTGATGAAAAGACCGTTTACTGCAATTGTAGAGCCAAATTTGACAAATATATTAGAAAATAGACTGGGTTTGTGGCAAAAAACAAAAAAAAAAAAAAAAAACCACAAAGTTTGTGCAACTAATATGGAAAAAATGGCACAATGACTATCTTATAACCTTGCATCAAAGATAGAAATGGTACTTTGATAAACAACACTTAAAGGTAGGAGATATGGTTGTAATAAAAGAATACATCATGGCTGTGTGAAATTGGGTAATAGGTAGAACTGTGGCGGTCTTTCGGGGAAAGGATGGCAAGATTCGTGCTCCTAATATTAAAACAAATAAAGGAGTTTTCAAACGTCAAATTTCTAAACTTTGTATATTACATATTGAATTTTAAATATTATTTACTCGTAATCTAGTGCATATATCATGTTTTATTTTGTTAACTTATCAACTTTTTTTGTGTCATTTGAGATTATTCTGTCATATTATTCATTATATCGTGTCATGCGAGAAACTTATTTCATTTATTGTTGTGAATTTTATATATGTTGTTTTGATAAAGAGTACAATGTTGTTGAATGTTAAAGCATTGCAACGCCCGGCGGTATGTATCTGCGCATACTACCGTCGCGCCATCTGTATGAAAAAAGTTTTTGTGTAAAACGGTGAGTTGAGTGGCGAGCAGTCGGGAAGAGAGATGTGTGTACCAGCGGCTCACTTCAAATTATTGAGTGTGGATCAAAAGGGAATGACAGTCCGTTAAATGAGCATTAATTTATTTATTGTGTGTGAGTTCTTTTCATGAGCAACGACGAGAGATTTTAAGTAATGAAAGATCAATTACCCTCTTAACAAAAGGTGTTTTTTTTTAATACAATACAATAATCAATAATATGTAAAAATTTGGGTTTGGTGCATTTATTCATTTTCATATTAATCAATTTTTTGAATTATAAAACTGATTATTAATTTGTTTTACTATTTAATAACAAAATTGCCAGGTGATCCTAGTGTACTGGTTAATCTTCTTCATTTAATTACTTGCAATAAAATATAATCATGACAGAAGTGTTTCACGTGACTCATACATTCAGTCAAAACATCAGGATTTAAAACGATCCAGAAAATCTTTAAAGAATAGAAATTATATCAATGAAATTCAAAAGCACATCTTCAAATCATTTGATTGCTAAAAATATTAATCTTATCATTTTCTTTTATAAACTTTTTGGCATAAAATAGCTGTAAAGAATTTTATTTTGTCTTTTATATATTTTAGGACAGCAATACAAAAGAATGGCCAAATTTCCTGAATAAAAAAAAAGGAAACTGTCCTACAGCCTTTCTTCAATTAATTAACAGTGACGCTCTATGTATCATTTATGTTATATTTACTAAATTTTGGTGAAAATTGAAACAGTTTGCAATAACGTTCTCAACGAATAAAAATGTATTTGTTTTTATATAAACTCATGAATCTGCATGATTCGTTTTGACACATTCTTTTCTTTCCTTTATTCTTTTTTGCCCTTATATTTATGATCAAGTTAATTTGAAATAGATACAAAAACAGATTTGATACATTTATTACTT
>JAPMOR010068212.1:238337-283048 GCA_026543865.1 Argiope aurantia | reverse complement strand
GCTACAAAAGTCTCAAATCCATACAACAAAAATACATGAAAAATCCATGTGTCCAAAAATTTAAGAATGACAATGACAAATAATTGGGTCACAACTTACATACAACTGGTAGATGAAGAAACGTTACATATCTGTACTGATCTTTATTGAACAAATTTGCAGAAAAGAGTCTTTGACGGTGACACATTTTAAAAGGCATCTGATGCATTATTCAACAACGCCCTCTACAAAAAGAAATAGTCTGATAAGATCTTCACTGCATTGCATCGCATGTCTTGTATACGAATCGCTCGAATTTTTAACGAAAATAGAAGATTTAAAAGATTTCATTCTCAAAATTATAAAAGTCTGTCTCCAAGTCCATCGATTCTTTAGATCTGCTAGTGCAGTTTTAAAAGAAGCGAGAATCTGTTTAGAATCATCTAGAATTTGTTATTTATGAATCATTTGTCATATTGTTTGGTGGGTAAACAATCAGTCGAGTTTTTTCGATGACAAATTGTTTGAGTATCACCTGTAACAAAAGTAATTTAATTTAATTTAATTTAATTTGCTGCGATTGCAAAATTAGCTTGTGACTGGAGAGCATGCGCTTCCAATCCCCGTAAATACCGATAAATATTAACCAAAAACTGGTGTGCAGTTAGCTAATATTTTTATCAACTTAGACGTGTTCATGCCTGGCACTGAGAAATGATTTGCTACTTGTGAAAAATATCGTTCTCTTTACTTGTTCTTTTATTATATATTGTACGCAAAATAATCAGCTATCTTTACATGGAATAATTATGAGAGAAAAAAAATTATTTTGCATTGCTTTTACGTCAGATAGATTGAAAAGATAGCATATAATAAAAAAATGTCGTTGAATATCAAGATCTCCCATTCGCAAATTTTTTTAAGAAGCGGAATTTAGATCGAAACGATTTTTGAGCTATTAATTTGGAAAATAAGTATATATTAAAAGATATTAAATATATTAAAGATATGTTATATATTAGAATTAAAGATATATTATAAAGATATTATAATAAAATAATATCTTTATATTATTTTATTATTATAGAATATTATAATAAAATGAAATGAATTCAATAGAAAGTCACTCATTTAATTTTTGTTGAACCCTTGAATTCAATAGGAAGTTACTAACAAATATTTACTTATAATTAGTGATTTTAAAATGGTACATATATACTGCAGATGACTTAGTGAACTTATATCTTGTTTTATACTGCTTCATGTGAAGTGAAAGACATCAATACTTTTAGTCTTTCAAGCTATTTTTCTGCTTTATTTCAATTCTCTAAAGCTCTATTTGCATTCAGATTGTGACAATCAAAAAATTGTGGCTTAGAATCAAAATTGCCTAGCATTTCACCACTAGGCAGTGCGTATTCATGTATAGGATCACACAAATATTTTAATTTTCTGCAAATTTGATAATCAGTTCAAACATTTTTTTGTAAATTCTATCTGTTTTCTGATACCATGCATTTTATAAGTTCATTGCTGAAAATGGTTTAAAACTGATGAAACTTTCAGTTATTAGATTGTTTTTATATTTATATAAAAACAATCTTTATTGTCTGATTTGTAATTTTCAGCAGAAAAATATCTTCTTTAAAACATGATTAACCATGGAGAAAATGTATTGTAAATTTGTGTTTCACTGAGTTTTCAAAATCTAAGCTTATAATATTAAAATCTCATCAACTTTTCTCTCATTTTTTGAGAGCCAGTGTTTTGAAATTTTATACTCTTGTATGCAAGTATTTTAATATGCATATAATTAATAATTAAATGGATAAGTTAAACTTTCATTTCAACAACACCAACAAGTAATCATATTTTAAAAAATAATTTGAAATTTAAAAGTAATCAAAATTAAAAAATTCTAATCATTAACTCATTAAAATCCGTTTTGAGTTAAACTTATTATAATTATGAATAATTATAATTATATAACTATTAATTATATATAATTGTATATAATTATTAATAATAATTATATAATTATAATTAAGTCGGAATAATATTCCCAACTTTAAAAGTTGATAAAATAATTTTGATAATAAAAACATATGAGACTCCAAAATATTTATAAATATATACGAGTCCTATGAATACAAAATGTAAAGACAAAGAACAAATATTTAAAAGCGCGCCCATAAGTTCAAAAAATATTGCAAGAAAAAGAATTCTCCTCGAACGACGTTGTCACTATTCAGCGAATATACACAGTTTTTGATCAAAAGCGTAAATCTGATGGTTCCCAAGCTGAAATATTATTAATTTTTTTATCTTTTTTTTTTTTTTTGTTACAGCTGAAGAAATTTTTTGCAATCGTCCTTTTTAAGACAGGAATATGTATTGCCAGTGTCTATTGACACCGGTCTGGCAGATTGCCGCGAGAAGCGGTCTACACTCAGCTCTGAGAACACCTCAGCTCTACGCTATTTATGAAATGGCAGATAAGAAATTTATATAACACAGTCACACACTTTTTTGTTTGTAGTGGTAATAAAATATTTTTTCTTTACATTACATCAAATGGGTGTTTTCAGCAATTTATATATTGTCAGATTTTAAGATTTAATCCTATAAAAATAATATCAAGAAACTCTACTGGTTTGTCTTAATATATTGATCTTTCTATAATACGATGTTTCAACTCTTTAGAGAACAATTATTACTTCTTTGTTTTTAAATTAATACCTAAATGTTTCTTTATGCCGTCTTTAAGGCTTATCAATAAATCATATTTTTTTAATACTCGTGTGCTATTTGATAAAAAATAAGATCTTGTTATAAATTCTGAAAATGTCATTGCTAGTAATGGAAAAAGAAACAAATTTACGTTGCCACTAGGTAGCGCTGTATACGTCGTTAGTCTGCTGATTGAATTTTTGTAATCAAAAGATGTAATTTCGTAAGTAGTCTAATGTTTTATGAGTTATATCGTCTTGAATTAAATATAAAGGTGTGTGTTGGTTTTTAGGTTAAGCAACATAACAAAATGCACATATAAACTACTAATTTAAACGATGTTTTGCTAAGATAATAACAGAACTCTCAAAATCAATGTCAAATATTTTGAACTTCTAATCAGAATTGGTTTATTTTCTTTCTTTCTTTTTTTTAATCTCTGGAATAACAAACAAAAATCTACTGCCAAACATAAAAAGGAAAAAAAAAACTTTTTTCAAAAATAACAAATTAGATTTAATATTATTATTATATTTGTAAGTATTATAATGTTCGATTATTATTGATGATATTTGGTTGCATGAATGATATTGATTGATTTGATACTTGATTTATTTAATGATATTTGATTGTGAGTTTATAATATTTGATATTGTATTTAATTATTATTATAATATTTGTTAATTTATATATTTATTTTATATCATTACATTTATTCTCCTAACAGTAATGACAGTTACATTAGAAAGTTAAAAACAAATGATGATGGTTAGCATCCATGTAATTACGAAAATGTTATAAAAATAAAATCTTTGAATCTTATAGTATCTTCCTAATTTTATCTCTTCAGAATTATCGCAAAGCTGATGTTCGAGTAACTAATAACATAGAATCAAGTTCAAAATTCTAATGGGGCTTGCATCTACTCGAAGCCGTGTATTTTGGCCAAATAAGACTAGAAAGCCTTTCAGACAAGGACAATATAATGACAATGGACGCCACAAACACAGAATACATAAACTGTTCGTACACACTCTGAGAACCCAAGTTCTACTTTATACGTCTACTCGCAGATCGATATTACAACATCGCCACCTATCGGCGGTTACATTTCGTTTTTCTTCACAACACCGTGAATAACAAAGAATAATAAAGGACAACAATAACATTGAAAGAAAACTGAACGCTTGCGTCTCGAAGATGGAAGAGTAATTAAATGAAATTAATTCACATAACAAATCTTCGTTTGGCTTTATTTGTTTTAATGCAAGAGCGAGAAGCTATTCACAGAATCATGCAAGCTTTTAACATAAATATGTCACAATTTTTGAAGCGAAAAAAACTAATGTATATTTTACAAGATTCATTCTTATGTTTTAATATACCTCAAAGTGTCCTTTTAAATCAAATAAATGATGTTTGATAGCTTTTCAATTCTCTTTATTCTTTTATCCCTTTCCTGTTCTGAAATAAGAACAGTAATTCCAAATTTTGCCACTAGGTGAACTATAAGGAAGGTAACAGCCTATCTCAATTGCACTTTACTATTATTCATTCTATTATTTATTCTCCACTCCTGAACGATGTTATTAATTTATAAATGATGGTTGTTTTCGGTTGTGTAAAACAAAATTTGATTGCCGATACGAACAATAAAAGCACGTTCCGTGTGGAGTTCATGCTACCACACGGAACGTGTTAAAAATCTAAGAATTTGTAACATGTAACAACAGGAATTGGGAATGTTTTGTATCGGCATATATTTATTCTTTATGTGCTGTGAAACTGTTGCGGCTCAACGTCGTTGTTTAGTTTATTTTTTTTTTAATGATGGTGGCGGCGCCACCGTGCGTGTGCACCCTTGAATTAACAGGGAATACCCTTATTTTTAATCATATACTTAGTCGCTGCCCATTCTATGAATTGCTTCGCAAGCAAAGTATCGTAATTAATTGTTTTCAAATCGTTTTTTGTTTATAATTGCTCCAAAAAATAGGATTTAGAGGTCGGTAAACAATCTAAATATATTATTAGTATTATTTTCATGGCAGTAAAGATTCATAAAAAGAAATAATTCATTAAGAAAAACTTTTATCTTTCAAATTAACAAAATAATTCAAAAAGTAACTTTTTATTTATCCCTGTAAAACCCGGATAAATCTTACCCTTAATTGGACAGAATTTGATTTATCTATTTCTGATATACACAATTACAATTTCAAAATAATCGAAAAAAAAATTCTAAAAAAAGTACTAATGATTATAGCTCTTTTTCATTAAAAGTTTATAATTATTATGTACTTGAGATGTTTTCAATATTTCTGCTTATAACAAATGCTTTTTAGTAATTTGTATTAATGTTGGTTTAATTTACTTAAATATTTTGAATCAGCAGAAAGAAGAAAAAATTTCTCACTTAATTCTCAGAAATAATTTTTCCGCAAAAAAAAAAAAAAAAAAAAAAAAAAAAAAAAAAAAAAAAAAAAAAATCTAAATTTTTAGTCAAATCAGTTTCTTTATCTGACTCTTTATTTAGTAGCAAATGACATAAATGGGGTTTCGACTTTCAAATAGCATATTGAGAGAAAATCATATGATGCATTTTGTATATGGAATGAAAATTATTTTTTTTTTATTTAGTGCAATAAATATTTTTAAAAACATGTTCTCAAAAAAGTAAAAAAAAAAAAAAAAAAAATCTGAAGCACAAAATAGAAAAAGGAAATTGCAACGAGTGGAAGCTAAGCAGAAATTGGCGGAATCTCTAAAGAAATATCTCAGAAACACAATAGGATTAGACGGACAACCAGGATCATCAACATCAACATGTGGTTTCGAATTTCAGAATGAAAATTTATCTCAAAATGTAAATTCATCAGAATATGATAGAATAATCCACGATTGTACCAATAGAAAACTTAGATGACATAGAAAATTCGTCTGGTAATAACGTAATATCTCAAAACGAAGATTTTGACTTGGAATTAAACGATCCAACTACCTGACCTGATAAAAAAATGATTTCTATAAAAATTAGAGATTATTTAATTGAAAATGGCCCTCCCCGCTTGATAACCAAACATTTTCTGAGAGATAATTTTGGCTGAAAGTTTTCAGAATCGTTTCATCATAGAACATTACCGAATGGGGAAAAAAAAAGTATTTAGAAATTATTTAGTATATTCAAATTCCTGGAAGGCAATTTTTTGCTTCCCATGTAAACTATTCAGTGAGAAGCATTCACGACTTATTAAGAATGGATGTAATGATTGGGCACATTTAACCCACATTTTAAAAACATATAAAAGCAGTGCATCTCTCTTTAAACACAGTTCAAAATGAAGTGAACTCAAAATGTCTTTGCGTAATTTATGTATCATGGATGCAGCTCAACAGATGCAGAAAATGTTTACTGACAATCGGTTATTGAACGGTTCATTTATTTAATTCAATACTTAGCACGGCAGTGCCTTGCATTTAGAGGTTCTTCGAAAGAGCTGTATCATAGTGATAATGGAAATGTTTTGAAGTTGGTTAAAATTATAGCAAAATTTGATCCAATAATCGCTGAACACCTCCACAAAATTCAAACATCTCAAAAGAAGAACATTGCTCATTACTTAGAGGATCAAATTCAAAATGAAATCATGAGCATTATTTCATAAGGAATTAAAAAGCATTTATTACATATGATTAAATCGTCAAAATATTACTCACTAATACTACATCTGATGTCAGTCATACCGAACAGTTGACTGTTGTAATTCGATTTGTTTATAAGAACGGAGAAACCAATAAAGTCCAAAGTGAAGAACATTTTTTAAGATTTTAATCTGTCGACGACACTACTGGACAGGGTCTGTTTGAATTCATAAATAGGCATTTAAAATCTATAGAACTAAATTTATCAGATTTACGAGGCCAATCTTACGATAATAGTGCTAATATGAGAGGAAAGCACAATGGATTGCAACAAAAAATTATTGAAAATAATTCGAGGGCACTCTATATCCCCTGCTCTGCCCATTCTCTAAATTACCCCACTACAAGAACGTACCTCACGATCAGAAGATCCTTTGCCGAAGTTACTAAAAGAAACCTTGAAAATGCAACAGAAAACAAGCACCCGGAGATCAACCAGACCCACAGACCAGAACAGTTACCTAAGACGCAAGTACTCAATTTAAAATAAACCACTCCAATAGAAATAGCGGATTTTAAAGAAATAATTGAAGCACTTGGAGAAATCAAAACCCTCCTTTTAGAATTGCCAGGAATACTGCAAGCAGCCAGAAATTTGAAGCAAACAACTGACAAAGAAGAAAGAAAACTTATTTTGATTAACGCTCTTCTAGCCTAAAATCTCCATTCCCGCCCACCACAGTACCTTTTACTCCTGATTCTCCACTGGCGAACAATAGTTTATCCTGCTATCCTCACCCTTCCCCCCAAAACTAGACGACTTCTGATTGGCTCTGACAACTCTCTCTTATGCCCATGCTTGCAGACTCCTCGACCGATCCTCGGGTCATTTCGTCAGTAATGCTCACAGTTAAGGGCATTAAACGACGCCAGGGTGTTGCGTCGCCAAGACCATGGAGATAGCTTCGCTCCGCAAGGTGGGTGCTTCAATAATCTACCACTTTCCAGCATCATGGAAGATTTCAGATTTTAGCGCTCTTGTTGGGAATTAATCTATAATGATTCAGCAAATATCGACGCGAAAGGAAAGAGAAGACCTTGCTGATGAGTTTAAAATGTTGCATCGCTTTTCGTTGAATATATTTTGCACATTCAAGTTCTTTGTTATGTTAACATCTTCATTGCTAAGCTCTATATTCGGCCAGGAACGTGACGTATTCTACGTAATTCAATTTCGGACTCCACGATGACCATACTTTGATAAACAGTGGGTTAATTGCATTCTGCTTGAGAGAGAAACAGTGAAAGGTCTCTAAATGTACCAAAACAAATGAAAAATTCGAAACAAACTTTTTTATGTTGTATCTTCTATCTTGACATTTTAAAATGATTATCAAGAAATAAATTATGACTTCAAGTAGTTCTGATGACGTTGTAACCATTCCTTTCTCTAATGTATATAACCTCATATACTCTTTTAGTTTACTATTCCCTCTTGTATTTTCACCAATGTACTATGTGTATCAGAGCTCTCGAGCTTGTCCATTCTTAATAATTATTGATAGGATATGCAGGAAATGAGACTCCTTCACATACAGCACTTTCCATGCTCTAGTTGGATAAATAGTTGTTTTTCCATATTGTAGTTGAGTGAATAGTCAATTTTTGAGGATTTTGTGTTGTGATCTCTCGGCACTTTTTCCAGAATTACTTCGGCAGGTGTTTTGCTGAGTTTTTTTAAATGGATCAACTCTAAAAACAAGTTGGAAAATGAAAAAAAAAGTGAGGAAGTTACGCATTTGCGATGTGACAATGTTTATAATGGTTTAATTATTCTTGTAAACTCATTTTTACAGTCCGCTTACTCTTTTCATTCACCAACGCAACTCCGTAGATTTTGGTCCTAAGCGACCCGGAGACCATCCCAGATCCTAAGGAATAATTCTTATCAATGAATTTTATAAATTCATTACGCTAAATATGACAAATACACATCGCTTAATTTTGATTGCGTGGCAAACATCAAAAGGCAGCTTACGAAATTAAATAATGCCCTTACTGAAGGACAAAACAAGATGGATTTTCCTGAGCTTCAATCTCAATTGGATATTGTGCGGAATATCGAACGCAAATTTGAAGAATTAAAAAACGACTACTACAAAATCGCCAAAGAAGAAGATTTTCAGAAAATGGAAACCTCTCTATTCGAAGTCGATGAGGGCATTCAAAAATTAGAGGTAAGCCTTAAAACCTCTATTGATAAATTAAAAACTATGAAAATTGACTCTGTGCGTAATCAAAGTTTTGATGACTCTATTATTAGTGATCAGTCTAAAAAGGCATTCATCAAACTTCCAAAAATTCCCCTTCCGTTTTTCAGCCGAAAATTCGAAGAATAGAATTTATTCAAAACTCAATTTAATAGCCTAATCAGTGAAAATCCTGAACTTTCTGAAAATGAAAAACTGCTGACGATAATTTTTCTTCTCCATTTAAAGCTTTATCACAACGCTATGAAAACAAAAGAATAATTGTTAACTGTCACATAAATGACATTTCAAATGTTCATCCCTTAAAGCATCAATTAGGCAAAGATCTACGCAATATATTGGATACCATCTTTAAAAAAATCTTAGATTTCGCAAGAGATAAATTATCCGACGTTTTGTTATGAAATATTATTCTCAAAAAATTAGATCAAGACACCCGTAAACTATTTTAGTTAACATTAAAAGACAACGAAGTGCCTGAATTCGATAATTTTCTAGAATTCTTAGAAAGGAGATGCCAGAGTTTAAATAATATTCAAACTAACATTGCTTCTAAATATAACTCTGATAGATCGAAATCCTTTTTTGTCGAAGCAGATAAACCTCCTAAGTTGTGTATTGCTTGTAAAATGCAAACACATGCCCTGTATCATTGCAATGTATTTAAAGAAATGAAATTATCCGATAGGTTAGATTTTGTTAAAAGAAATCGGCTTTGTAAAAATTAAGTGAATTTCACCTATTTTCTAAATGTAACTCTAAAAGTTCTTGTTTCGTTTGTAAAAAGAAATTAGATCATCATACATTCGTTCATAAATATTCTACGCTGTCAATCATGCCTAATACTCATACTAATCGTGAGAGTAAAACCAGACTCACAACGCCTACGCAATTTCAGGAAAGGAATCCTCAAATTAATAAATCACAGTCGATACGAAACCCTCGTCTTTCATTTTTCTGTAATGGAAGTAAGAGCATTTTGATAAACACAGCTATAATATATGGTAGAGATGCATGGGGGAGGGATTTAAACCCTTAAGAGGCGTCCTTGACTCTGCCAGTGAATCTTCTTTCCTTTCGTCTTCCGCGGCAGATTTATTGGTATCGAAAAAATAAATATTCCGATTTACGATTTAAATGATACATCATTAAATATCAAAAAAAAAGTATCTGCTCTATTATCGAATGAAAACTATGATTCGCATTGGGAAATAGATTTATTAATTGTTCCTAATATAACTAGTTTCACACCTTCTAAAAGATTAAATATTTCGAACTAAAACATTCCCGGAAAGGTAAACTAGCTGATCCATCATTTTTTATTCCTCAAAAAATAGTTATTCTATTAGGCACAGAATTATTTTTCTCTTTATTGAATGAAGATAAAATAAAATTGGCAGAGAATTTATTCTTTCAATGTAGTTGTTTCGGTTATCTTGTTTCAAGGGTTATTTCAGACAATAATCTTTATAATGATTCTAAATACTGTTTTTTAACTAAAAACTTAGATACTCTTAATAAAACTCTCAAAAACGCTTTTGGGAAATTGAAGAAATCGAAACAAACGAAATTTGCGACGATGAGTTAAAATATTGAAAACGAACATTTCGCAAAAACGCATTACAGGAAACCGGATGGTAAATTTGTTGTAGAAATGCTGTTCAATTCTGATCTTTCAGCAGAAATGTTAGGAAATTCTAAGGCAGTCGCATCAAAAAGACTAGATCAGTTATGGACGGTTTAGAACGTGATCCCGCTATGAAAACGCTCTATTCAGAATTCCACAGCAAATATGAATTATTACAACACTTCAAAAAGGTGAAAGAAAATTCAAATGTCGAAAACGGATACTATCTACCACATCACGGTGTGTGTTACACATATCAAGCAAAACTACTGAGCTTCGAGTAGTTTTCAACGCAAGTCCAGTGGACATTCATTAAATGACTTACTGTGCAAGGGAGGAGTGCTTCAGGAAGATCTCTTCTAGATCATAATCAGATTCAGAAAACACGTTTACGCATTAACCGCATATATCAAAGAAATGTTTAGAATAATTGAAATCAATTCTTTTCAAGCCAAACTTCTAAAAATTCTATGGAAGAACAATAAAAACATACCAACTAAAGTATATGAATTACGCATAGTGACATATGGAACTGCATCCGCTCCATGCTTAGCAACAAAGGTTTTGTAACAACTTACTCTAGAGGAGGAAGAGGACTTTTCATTCTAAGGCAGTACTCTAGGATTTCTATATGGATGATTCCCTCTCCGGTGCTTCAGAACTTAGCGAGTTTGAAAAACTCAAATAAGAACTAACACAGTTACTTCAATAAGGAGACATGACTTTGCACACGTAGTGTTTCAATAAGGCTTCATCAACTGTACTAAAAGAATTCACGCTTGACCACAATTCTGAGGAAATAATTGTCAAAACTCTTCGAATGTTTTGGAATAGTTTAAATGATTTCTTTACTTATAAAGTCTGCACCAGCACAGATTGCAACTACACCAAAAGAGATGTGCTTTCACAAATATCTATGAATCTATGACCACCTCGGACTCTTGGGGCCGATCATAGCCACAGCAAAGATTTTCTTGCAACAGTTGTGGTTACTTAAATTGGACTGGGGCGAGACACAACCAACAGATGTTTCCAAACAGTGGGAGAACTTCATTAAGATCCTATCAGATAATATTGAATCCATTCGTGTTCGGATATGTTTTTTCAAGTTTTCTCTAAGTCTATTGTGATACTTGGATTTACAGACGCCTCTTCAAAAGCTTATGGTGCTGCAATTTAAGTACAAATTGTGTCTAATTCAAATGAAGTAACTACCCAACTCCTTTGTAGTAAGTCAACGGTAGCACCAACCAAATCCACCACAATTCCCAGACTTGAACTTTGCTCTTGTTTACTTCTTTCAAAACTTACACAGAAAGTCAAAGCTGCACTGAGGTTACAAATAGACTCTGTTATACTATATTCATACTCAACTATAGACCTGCCTGGATAAAGACTCCTTCTAACTTGCTCAAGACATTTGTGAGCAACCGAGTGCCTCAAATTCAGAAACTATCGAAAGATTTCCAGTGGTAGTATATTCCATCGGAGCTTAACCCTGCTGCCTTGCTTTACAGAAGACTTGATGCTAAGATTCTTGCAACCAGTGAACTGTGGTTAAAAGGACCAGGCATTTCAAAATTAAACTTACTTACTTTTCAGACTGTGCAAATGTCTAGTTGCTCAACCGACGAACTTTATATCGATGAATTCAAGCCAGTTTCCAAAATAACTTGGACTTTAAATAATGATTCTAAATTTTTAGATAATTTATTTGCCATTACAAATGATTTTCATAAACTAATCAGAATTTTAGCATTTATTTTTAGGTTTGTTCGAAATTGCAAATTTCCTGAAAAGGAAAAGGCATTTCTCAAACTAGAGGAATACATGAACGCTGAAAAGGTAGTCTTAAAATTGGTACAGGTAAAACATTTTTCTACTGAAATTTCGGCTTTAGAAAAAAGAGTTCCATCTACGAATAAGTTGAAATTTCTTAATCCCTTTAAAGATCCATCCGATGGACTAATTAGAGTAGGTGGCAGACTTACGCATTCTAATTTAAATTTTAATCAGAAACATCCAGTTGTTCTGCCAGTGGGAAATAAATTAGTTACACTTATTTTTCAGTATTATCATAAACGAGACTTTCATGTAGGCCCTCAAGCCCTTCTAAATACTGTTCGTTTTAAATATCGGCCAATTGGTGGCAGAAATGCAGCGCGCAAAGTCGTTCACGAGTGTGTTAAATGCTTCAGATACAAGCCCGTTATAGCGAATCAAATTTTGGGAGATCTTCCAACAGAAACAGTTACACCTAGTTCAGCATTTTTAAATGTAGGAATCGATTTATGCGGGCCGTTGGAAATAAAATTTAAGGAGTAATTAAATTTACTATGTAATACGATGGTTATTACATAGTATCCCTCCCATAGTATGTGTGCAAATTATTATTATTATTATTTTTTTTTTTTACTCTTATGTGTCAAAATTAGTGATGTAACTTTATATACATTTTTCTATATTGAAACAATGCATATTTCAACGCCGGGCGGGATGTTCCGTACTTGCAAAATCACGCCTTTGGTGGCGGAGCATCGTCCCTTGACGCACCTTGTAACTACGCCCTGGCAACCATGTAATATCACCACCGCACATTTAGAGATGATATTGAATGCGTTTAGACAGGAGCCTTATATTTTAGTAGTAATTCATTTCATACTATCTTAAACATATGCTAGAATGAAGTATAAAAGTTATTTAAGGCATATAAATATCTTTACTTTATATATATATATATATATATATATATATATATATATGCAAAACTTAAGCAACAGGTATGTTTTTTGTAAGCGATTAAAAGCAAGCTAAGTTAATTTTAGCAATCGTAAATCTGGATTATAAAAATTATCTAAAACTAAGTTGATCACTGCTTTCATAAAAACGTTTTCTTATATGACAAAGAAATAATGTTTTTTAATCTGTATTGGCATTTGTGTTACAATATATTCTACAACTATTTTTCTTCCAATTCATGGTTATATATAAGTAATCATAATTTCTATTTTGAACGAAGCAACATTTCTACCAAGTTTTTTTTAATTGAATCACACTAAACATTTTTTTAAATTTTAGTTACTTACAAATAAAAAAAATGGCTGATAAGCCTTCAGGAATGCGAAACAGTTTTGACTTATTCCGGATGTTAGAGAAATGTTTGCGGTCACTTTACTCTTTTCTTTGTTAAATGCATTTGACCATATTATACATATTGTGAAATATTAAGAAAAAAATTCTATAGAAATTAGATTTAATTTTTTAAAAAAATTGTAACATTTTTTTTTATTTTCATATTATTTTTTTATATATAAGTAAAAATTATTACAAAGCCAAGATGAATTTTCAGATTGAAACATTCCAGAATTCTGATACGAAATCCTGGCTAAGCGGATGAATGGTGATATTGGCAAAATCCAATAAATAAATAAAACAAGAAAAGAAAAAATCATTCAATTAATGGTTTAAAAATTTCGAAAACCAGTAGACACTTAATCTAATATATGCATTTTACAATTTAATTTATTATTTATTTCTTCCAATTTATGCACATTATCATATTAAGTTGGTTATATTCCACGTTTAGAAAAGCTAATTAATAGAATTTATTCTAACATTATTTTCAAAATGACTAATTTATTTTTTCTTTTTAATATTGTACAAATGAGTCATTTAATTAAAATTTAGGATATTCTCCTTTTTGCGAAAATAAGGCAGAAATTAGGAACATTCCAGCTGCACAGAAACACCAGGTCATATCAAATACGTCACATGAGTTGAAAAATTCACCTTAATTTTGTTCGTTTCCTTCCTCATTTAAATTTATTTAATATTTTTTAAATAAATAATCTACTTATAAAATTTTAAAGAAAATTTAGGGACATTTTATTAAAATTCGCTGTAGGTACTAAAACTATTGAGAAAAAGGATTGAACCCATCCTTTGGGGATGAGTTCGAGGTCTTACATTTTCATAGGCACATAGATCTTGCCGGATCCTCCTGGATTGAAAAATTAATGAACGCAATTATTGTTAAAAATGAAGTCGTGTCAAACGAAATACTATAAATATTAAATTATTCAATTACTCCTTCTAAATTTCAGGATTCTCTAATATTAATTAACATAATTATGAAGAGCAATTAAATGTCCCAAAATCGAAGCACTTCAATAATTAATCAGTGATGAGTTCTGTGTTGCAAGAGTCCTTCTAACATTCACGCTGCCCTCGGTACGATTTTCTGTGCAAGCAGAGAAAATCTAAAATATCCAACTCAAAGAGCATCTTTTCCAAACAAGTTTGGGGGTTCATTAACCCCACCAAACCCCTCTTGTGATGTACAAAGACAGTGTTGGTTTTCGAAAAAGAGTAAGGGAAAGTTTTATTGGGGCCAGTTCGGTGGGTCGGTTGACCTTCTGAGTGTCACACTCTTCACGCAGCAATATCTCCTGGGGACTAGGAATTCTTTTTTTTTGTTGGGTGTTATTCGGCTTCGACTTCGATGGTAAGCTTATCGGGGCACCCGTCCTTGTAAAAGGACTATCCCCTTAATGATAGAACTGTATCAACTTGGCTTTTAGGTAGGATGAGATGAACTGTGATGGTTCTTGATGAGATGGTGAAGGGAGAGAGAATGCCTTGGAACTTCTGCCGAAATTTGCTCTTTGCAGGTGAGGGAGAGTGGGAGAGATGTCTTGGCCAATAGGAATGAAGGTTGTCAGGGGAGTAGGAGAGGGTGATGCAGACTGTATTCCGAGTTAGGTAAGGGATAAACTATTGTCCGTGAGTATTGGGTGTTATTCGGCTTGTCAATCAAACCTTTTAAGCCTCTTCCATCATTAGTTTGGTCACCGCCTTATCCCCCCATCGATAGGTGGCGCTTTCGTCGACATCGGGTTTCTTTCTCTGTATATGGCACTCTTAACAGCGAATCTTACAAGCATTACCAGATTCCAGAAAGTTTACAATTGATCATCAGCTATTATACAAAAAAATAAGCGAAATAATATTAACAAAATATGTTTATCAAATAAAGAAATCGTTTGCTTTTACTTTTTAATAATATTTTAACAAAATAAAAATAGTAGCAGTTATAAAATGCCTGAAAAGGAATCGTCTGCTAAATGTCTATTAACAGATATAGATTACGATATTTACCGAACAAATACCCTAAAATCCAAACGAGTTTTTTATTGATATCGTTATCATTACGATAGCGATACTAGGATGCCTTTTTCTGTCAGTGCATCGCGTTTCTTTCGAATGTGACGTAATATTGGAATCAAATTTAGTTTCTAGCTAAGAATCCTCTCTATAGATCTATCTAAGTATAATGTTTCAGTCTTCAACTTCGCTGGAATTTACTATTAAATAGTGCACACACAGCGCCCTCTTGCAAGGTGGAAATTAATCAATCACAATCTAGACTCGACAATAACATTATATAAACACTTTTCTCCATTTGAGATGACAAGGATTAGTAAATCTATAAACAATTAAACAATGTGAATAACATTAAATGTAGAATTTTTGATACATCTTAATGTAATCGATGTCCGATTTTGATAATTATATTTAATTTAAAGTCGTTTATCAATCTAATTTTTTTATGCGCCAATGCAAAATCTTTTTAGATTTATTTGGAATGTACAATAAGAAATTTTTTATTATCTTTGAATCACATAATAATATTTTGTTATTTCTCTGCTGCTTTCGTATTAGAAATAGCTTAATTAAAATTCTTTATGAATGGTAATTATTGGATGTCTGGAATGTTAGGAGAAATAAAGCATTAAAGCCTTCATAAAATAGAAAATTATTTCACAAGAGATTAGAAAAACTCTTAAAATATTTTATTGCTAATGAGATCACAATATCTAATTACAAAATTCTACTTGCAGTCTGACGACAAATATAGCGCCATCTAGAGGTAGATTGATTTTCTTTCACTAAACAACACTATCAAATCTGATTGGTAACAAAATCTGCTACAATGCTTTATTTTTTACTCCCCGAATATAAAACAAATTGTTATTGAATTATCTTCAAAAGATGGATAAGTAGAAAAATATTAAGGTACTAAATGAATTATTTGGAACAAGTTAAATAAATAGAAAGTTTAATAGAAAGTAGTTTATAGTTTTTATAGAAAATATTAGCAAGACAAAATAAACTAACATTTTTCTTAAAATTATTAATTGTATGTGTAAATAATCCTTAAATCAACATAAATATAAAAAATATATAACATCTATTTACGAATAATTGTACTTGAATAATTGTACTTTTGCCGCCACTATAAATGAAAATAGGTTTTATTGTTTTATATATTTGCGTAATGTGAACTTCTCTAAATTGTATTGGTTGACGCAATTTTTAAGCCGTGTCGCAGCAACAGCCTTGACCGGCGTTAACCACGGTCAAAGAAGGTCGTGCGTCAACAGGCGCTGGTAATAATTTCTTTCATCCCCTGAGAAGGATTCAAAAGAATAATTGTTGAGTCGGTTATAAAATCATAAAAGATAAAAAAAAAAAAAAGATTTTATTATAAACCGCCTTAAGAACCATCATCCGTACGCTTTTGATTCAAATTGTGAATACCTTTTCAGCATTTGACGAAAAGCGCCACTCACCTTTAGGATTGTGATCACTACTGTATAGATATTGTTCCTTTGCATAATGTATACGTGTACACTATTAAGCGTGTATGTGAGAAAAGAATTCCTCTTTATTATTAATTTAGAGTCCAGTATATATAGAATTGATTGGCAGTTTACTTTTTTATTTCCTATCCTAGTTTAAATTATTTAAATAATCTGTAAAATTTTAAAATTAGGATTATTATTCTAATTTTAAAATTTTTTTAACTTCTTTCAGTTTATTTTTATTTATATAGGAACAAGCAAATTACCATTATAATAAGTTTAAATAAAAACAGCTACTTAATGTCATCACATAACATTACAAAATTTACATTCCTGTTTTTAGAGCCAAAATGAATTTTCTCGGTTTGGATGGATGGTCTAGAATTTTATTTTTAAATGAAAAGAAAAATAGAGGAAGAACAAAGTGAAGAAACATACAAATAAAAACAACTGAATGGTACAGAAAACAAAACAATAATATTCAAAATGATATCTACGATCGCAAATTTCAGGTTATCATGTGAAAACATTATTATTTTTAAGTTATTTTTTATCTTAATTAATTTAATTCATTTACCAGTTTATACCGGTTTACGAGAGCTCCAAAACTTTTTTGCCAGCCAAGAAAAAATTGAAAATGAAAATTGTCATTTATGCTTTATTCATTGCCTATGCGATTTCGAGCTTCAAAACCCCCTAACCAAAACAACATCATGTGATGACAAAAAGGAATGTCACTGTTGGAAAGTGAATAATGAGCGTTACCGTCGCAATGCGATTTCCAAATAATAAAGTATTTACCATTAAATTTTTAAACATATTGATTTATATAAAATTTTTATGGAAACAATGTTTTTATGCAAACACAAACTGCTGTTTTCTAATTTCTCAGATTATAAAGCAGATTAATAATGCATTAATCTTAGAACATAAGCTAAATCCTTCAATGTTTCCTACTTAAGAATGAATGAAGTGATTAGAGGTGCATGATACATGATTTTTTGAATGACAAATAATTTTGCTATTGCTATTTTTAGATATTTGTTCCAAATATCTGTTATTTCAATCACATTATTAATTAAATATTATTACTTAGTATTAAATATAAAATTTATTAATTGTAATTAATACTTTATTTACTAATTTAAGTAACGTGTGATTGAATTAATTTATATATATCAGCTTTCTTCTTAAATTTGATTTTTTTTCAATACTATTTATTTAATTTCTTTATTGAAATAAACCATTTTCTGAAAAATTTAAATCAAATATATATGTCATTTCTTTAAAATGTTTACTTTAGTTCAATATTTTACCAATAGATGGCGGCAGCAGTAAACAGAATATATGCAATCAGGCATGTCACAAGCAATTAAAAATGATTTGTATGTAATAGTGCATCGTCAAATGCGAATATTGGAAAGTCAAGGTCACTCTTATGAAGTGGAGCGGCGACTTAACACTTTCCAGTGAAGTCACAGCTCCGATAAATTTCAGTGATATGCAATTCAATGATACGATAATTCCAAGAATAACCGGTTCGTTCACTTTTCAGCCCATTCACGGCAACGGCAACGGCAACGTCGTGATGTTTCGGAGTTCCGCGATGTGACAAAGTGGTCACGAGCACCTCCACATCATAATTTGGAATAGTTACTTTAATTTGTTAGTTTAGGGAAAAGTTAAATTTAATTGAAACTAGTTTGGACGAGCGCAATAAAGCTCTAACGTCATGAAATTTGGTATTTAATTTATATTATTATTATTTATGATAAAATTAATTGATTACAATAATATAATATTATTTATGGGATAAACTATAGGGAAATTTAATGGAATTACGTTGCACGTGCCTTAACTATGGGGACTGTTTTTAAAATAAATTTTTTGAAGAAAAAATTTCAAGAATTTTCACACGTGTAGCTCATCGTAGCTTTCTTAGGCCAAAACAAATAATTTTGATAAGTTTAATCCACCAGATTGGTAACAGAGTTAATTAGTTCTCAGCTTTTTGACTGAGGGAAAATTTATGTATTCGTTGTCTATCGCAGCTCTCGGTCTTTTCCTCGAGCTGGATACTGCTGGATCATATGCAGGTAGATTAAGTAACTTGTTACGAATCTGGGGCAGTTTTTCGAAGAATTTAATTGATGTTCTTCTAATAAATTCCGAAACAGGTTCAATTTTGAGATCGTCATGTAAAAGTTTCCTCCTGATATACCAGGGGGCATCTACAATCTTCATCAGGTGCCTATTTTGAAAAACTTGCAACCTCGTAATGTTAGTGGCGGAAGTGGCCCCCCAAATTTGGGAGCCATATATTAAAATTGGTCTTAAAATAGCTTTGTAGAGCAGAAGCTTGAGCCTAATCGATAGCTTGCTCCTAGGAGAAATTAAGCTGTTGAGTTTAACACTCGTTCTTGTAGCTTTGGTGAGGGCTGCTTTAATATGACTATTAAAGCTTAATTTTGCGTCTAAAATTAACCCTAAGTATTTATACACATTTACAAAGGGGAAGGGTTGGCCAAAAATTTGGATTGGGGTTAAGTCAGGCATTACCAGTTTTTTAGTGAACAGGAGGCACGCGCATTTACTTGGGTTGACTTTTATTTTCCAGCCGATGAGCCAGCACTGTAAAATGGTCATGTACTGTTGTATGTTTGATATGACTATGTTTGGATCCCTATGCTGTGTTAGGATGGCGGTATCGTCTGCAAAAATTGCTAAGTGACAATTACTAGGTAGGTCGTTAACATAAATGTTAAAAAGAGTTGGAGAGAGTAAACTCCCTTGCGCACAACCGCTCAGCGGAAAATTTTGACAAATTGCGCCGAAAATCCAAGTCGCATGCACTTGAATGAAAGCCCTTCGTGCCAAATTTTATCAAAGGCTTTGGCTACGTCCAAAAAAGTGCACCTGTGGTTTTAGACTTCACAAAGCCACTGTGAATCAATTCTGTAACACAAATTAGCTGGTGATTCGTAGACAGATTTTTACGAAATCCGAATTGTTCGGAAATTAAAATATTATTGTCGCTGAGAAATTGATTCAGGCGTTTGAGAAGTACAGATTCGTACACTTTGCTCAGGCTATTAAGTAGCGAGATGGGACGGAAATTTTGAGGTAAAGTCAAATCGGAGTTTGGTTTTGGAATAGGACAACCACAGCTGTTTTCCAGCAATCGGGGAAATAGCAAAGTTCCATTAATTTATTTATCAAAAAAGTTAAATATAAAATAAATCTAGGGGGAGGTTTTTAATCATGCAATTAGTAATTAAATCCAGACCTGGCGATTTGTTCGGCTTAACGTTCTTCATGAATTCCATTATCTCCGTTGGCTGAACGGGTTCAAGGTTGTTTACATGTGCGCGTGTCAGGAAACTCTCCAGCTGATCTGTGACGTAGTTCGTCAGGAGGGGGGGGGGGGGTCGACAGCCACGTGTCCGAGTGTGGCGCGAACTGGTTCTGTAGGCTATCTGCCAAGACTTCCGCCTTTTCAATAGGAGCAAGAGCGAGTTCCCCCGTTTCCCCCCTTTTTCTGAGAAAAGAAGTGCGGTGCCAGAGACCACGTGTGTCCATTTGTTCGAACTGTTCCTCTCGCCGTTGCTCGAAGTGACCTACTTTTAACCCTTTTATCTCATCCTGGGTTCTGCGAAGTTCCGTTCTCACTTGAGGGTCGCGAGAATGTTGCCAAATTCTTCGCAGGAAATTTTGCAGTTTAATTTTGTTTTGGATTTCTAATGGAAGCTTCTCTGGAGGTTTATTGAATTTTGGTTTTGAGGCTTCTGCGAGTGCCTCAGTTAGAATTTTTCCTAGACTACCAACTGCAAATTCTGCGTCATCATTGCTATTAATTTTGAGGGGGAGGGGGGTAGGGGTTTTGAATTTAAGATATGCCGAAAGTTCACCCAGTTCGTGGAGAATTGTGCTGGTGAATTTAGAGAAAAGGTTCCAGTGCTAAAAGTCAAAACTACTGGAAGGTGATCTGAATCTAAATAATTTAGCACTCCAATTTGAGAGTGGAAAGGAATTCGCTTTAATATTGCGAAGTCTATGACGGAATCATTAGACCTAACTTGATTAATGTGGGTTGGAGAGTAGGGCGCCAAAACGTTGATTCCGTCCTGCGTTGCAAGATAATTAAACAACTGCATTCCATATCTCGTGGTTTTATAATTATTCCAAGCGATATACCCGGCGTTCATATCGCCCGCAATGATGACGTTTGGGCCTAAATTTAAAAGTTTTTTCAAATCCTCCAGAGGGAATGTGTACGAACTCCCAGATCGTACATAAGCTGACACAATTTTGAGAGGGGGGATATTTCCTAATTTAACCTCAATAATTGTCACGTCTATCCTCTCTAAAACGGGAGTGGGGATGACGCGATGTTCAATTATTGATTTCACATAAATACAAGTACCTCCGTAAGTGCGCTGACGATTAAAACTATCTCTGGATCTACTATTTTTGTAAATCTGGTAATTAGCGATTAGGGGTGTGCACTCCGGGGGGAGTAGGGTCTCTTGTACCAATAACACATCAAGATTTTGCTCTGATACTAAGTCTCTCACCTCAGCGATCCTGGGCCGCAGACTATTTGCGTTCCAGGTGCAAACTTTAAGATTATGCAAGTTTATTGTGTTGTTACGATTGAACATTAACGTTGGGGACCGTAACTAAGACTGACGTATTTGTTGAATAAAAAATAGGCCCTATCAGCACCGTGGGATGCAGCACGGATTGCTGGTAAAGCTTTTTTATAAGCTTGGAGTAGAAGAGGTGCATCACACCAATCTTCTCTCATGAGTAAAGCTAGACCTGAAAATATGTCGGTGAAAATTTTGGTATTAGTTGCATCCGCTGGGACCGACTGATTTGGAATAGGGATTTTAGCAGCTGGTGAGATTGTTTCGCTCTCCACTGGGGTCTCTAATGAAGGAAATTCTGGCTCTGAATTCGTCAGAATTTTTGCATATGACACATTTTCTTTCACTTTTCTGAAATTTTTTGGAGGTCGGTGCGTCCTGGGTAAATCCCATATGGATTTTTTGGAGGGGTGGGATTTTTGGAAGTTAGTGGTGTTGTTTCTACCACTTGGCTTAGGGAAACGGGGGCATTGGCGCCAGTTCGCCGCATAATCACCTGCACAATTTGCACATGTAAGTTTATCCTCATAAGCTAGCGTGCATTCTTTAGCTCTGTGAGGTCCTGCACATTTTACACATTTTATTGGTAGTTTACATGCTTCAGAGCTGTGGAAGAAGCCCTGGCACCGCCAGCATTGAGAAGGCCCCTTCCTTCCTCTGTAACGCTCCACTGAAATTTTCGTGCCAAACTTTTCAGTGAGAGTGTAGACCGTTTCTGACAGAGGGCCGTTTGCAATTTGTGCATAGAATAACGGCATCGGTGACTTGGTCTGGAATTTTGACAGTTGAGTGATACTGACAACTGTGAACCCTTCCTTTTGTAATTCCTCTTTAATTTCCTCAATAGGAGTGCAGGAGAGAAGTCCTCGAAGTACGACCTTTATGGGTGTATCTGTTTTTAACATAAAGGTTTTAAACTCAGCACCCTGAGCTTCGAGGAGATGGGAAAGGCTTCGGTGCTCTTCCTCAGTTTCGACTGTAATTTTTAAGAATTTATTGCTCATAACTGAGCGTAGGGAAGGAGCCTGTAGTTTTAGAATATTGAGCATCATTCTAAAGTCTGCTCGGGGGGTAATAAAGAAGGGCGGCACTCTTCTTTGTTTTGATTGTGCAGGAGGCATTTCGGCACCGACCTCGTTGTCTAACACAACCTCTTCAATTCCTTCTGGAAGTTTTTGGATTTTGATTTCATTATTATATATGTCATTATTGATTTTTAAATTTTTAACTTTTCTGATGAGGTGGGCAGCCGGGGCTATAAACCCATCCTCATCAGCTACTCTTTTCCTGCTTTCTTTAACTGGGCTGCCTTTCGGCGTAGTTTGCTTTTTATTAATTCCACTAACATCGATTTTTCTTTTCGGAGTGGTTTTGACATTAGATCTTACATTAGTTTTATTTGCATTTGAGGTTGCGCTGGAAGCATTTTTAATCCTTACTCTTTCACAGATTAAATTAAGTTTCCTTACATTTTCAGGAAGTTTGAAAAGGGAGATCCCTAACTTAACTAGTAAATTATTTAAGAAGCCGCTTACCTGCGCCGTCTCCTTCTTCACTTGGATGTGGCTTTTTTCATCCTTGGCAGTAGCAAGGGCCTGAGCCCAGTTTCCGAGATTTTCTTTAAGGGAGATGGCTTGTGTTATCTCAAGGCTGTGTTCAGCGATGTAATCATCAGTGATGAGGATAGATGACGGTGATGTTGGCCTCTGTTCTTTCGTCACTTCGACTGATCTTGGATCTTGATCTTCATTATTTGGGCCCTGGCATGTCTGAATTTCCATTATTTCTTCTTTTTAAGAAGAGCCCTGATCCCCCTTTCCGCAATGGTCCTGAAAAGGACCAGTCCGGGGGGTCTGTGCTCTGGGTATCGTTGGCTTCTTCGGTGATAACACCCTTAAAAGCAGTTCCTGCTCCGTCGAAGATGGAACTCTCTCCACGCACGTCTTCTCCATTTAGAGTCCAAATCGAGAATCTCCAGCCCATTCACAGATTTCTCCTTTTCTGTTTTGTTCGAGAGCTTCCATTGGACAGATCGTACCGATTGTTTCTTTCTATCATGATCCAAAATTTGCAATCGAAATATCACCAGTAAGATCGTATCAAGGATTAGAATCACACCCCTCTTTGAAAAGTATTCATCAATGGTATTTGTGACTTTATGATAATGTTTACGTAATAAACGCTCATAAAATATCCGTCATCCCTAGAAGTGATATTTCCCAATTGGGGAAAAAAGAAAATACCTTTATCAAAACTGTTATTAAACGCGAGTGAAGGTTTTAGAACATATTATAAAAATAAAATTATTTAAGTTCTTCCGAAAAAAATTAGATTTCATGAAAATAACAGCTATGATGTCATAGTTCTTTGTCTACCTTTTAAAAACGCATCTGCTGTCAAAGAAGCATAAATAATAATATTGCAATACTGGTAAAAGCAGGTAAAAAATGCGATTAAAAGATGATGATGCGATTAAAAGATGATGATGAAAATTGTCATTTATGCTTTATTCATTGCCTACGCGATTTCGAGCTTCAAAACGTCCTACCCAAAACAACATGATGTTCTCACATGATAATAAAAATAAAGAAAAAATGTATCAAATATAATAAAAATGTCTTAAAAAGCGTAAGAGAATTTTTAGTTGCTGAATGTGAAATTCAGTTTGAAAGAAATTATGCTCAGTGGATTTCATCGCACATGAACTGCTTAAAAAGTGGTTTTCTGGGTCTTGATAACTTATTTTCTTATATGATTTTAAGCATTTCAGGGATTTTTTTTTGTGTGTGTGTCTGGTAGGAGCATGAAAATGCCTGGAGACTGCTAGTGGATATTTTGTTGCATAGATCAATGGGTTACTTTTTCATTACGGTGCAATTCCGCAAGCACTGATAGTTGAGGTTAGAGTACTTACGTCACAGAAATTCATGACGTCGCACCGAATGATAAGAGCACTAGCACCAGCACCAACAGACAAATCCTCTACGGTGTTCCGTATGGTCACAACGTGACATCATGAATACGTTCCTTTAATGTTAAGGCGGTACGCACACGATAGTCAGATGGAATTATTTTTCACAATTTTCGTATCAATCTATATAACACAATTAAAAAGAAAGCCGGGATAGCCTAGTTGGTAGGGTGGGCGCCTAGATTCGCATCCCTTGGGTTGTGAGTTCGAACCCGCCAACCGGAGACTCTCCGTGTGTGGTAGTGTCTGGCGCACGTGTCAATCCGTTCTGGTCACTAAGTTCTCCATGTAGAGAGTAATACCACTGGGGGTATTGGATCAGAGGTGATCTTTTTCCGGTTCCGGTCTAAACTACGATCTGTGGGTGAATGAATGTCGGCCCCGTAAAAAGGGTTGTGATGAGTGAGTAGCTAAGTCGTACTCTTGTCTCTAGATGATACTACTGAAAAACGAGACGCAAAGAATTTGGCTTAACTTTTCTAACTCAGTCAGTGGGTTTGGCTTTGACAAGTGCCATCAGAAACAACAACAGAAAAGTAGAGTTCATTAATAATTAAAATTCAACCGCTTCCCTCATCACACAAGCGATATGGCTTCTGATATGCGTTACATTTCTTGCAATACGTGCAGAGCAGGTTTTCCGATAAGAGTTAGCTTATCTTTCAACAATTTATTCCAGAAAACATGAATGAAAAAAGTTGATGTTAAATTTAAATGCAGTTACATGCAGAAATAATTTTGTAAACCTTTGTTATAGCATTAACTACAAGCAAGTAATAAAAGCAATATTCAAAGAAAATTGTTGACACTTCAAAGAATATGAATTAAATCTTTGAAACATTAAAAGCACTATCTTTGACTGCCATTTAACTATATATTGTATATCTATTTTTTGTTCGAAATAATTTTATAAAATTTTTCAAGCTTTCTTTTATTTCTTTCCTGCTTTAGTAGACTTTTCAATTAATCGCTTAATTCCTTACAATAATTATTCAGTACTGATTTTACTGCTCATCAAATAACCATTCTATAAACTTTTTCTGATATAAGCCTTGAAATGCCTTCGGCAGACTCAATTAGTGTTTTTTAATGAACTAAATTATTAAAAATTATCTTTGTTGCTAAATGCTTCTGATTTGAAAATTTCAAATTTTTTCTTCAAATATGATAAATAACTTCTAAATTATAATATGGGAATATAAAATTACATTTACAATGCATTTTTGAGGATATAGAAGATACCCTCGACTTAAATTCTGAATTAAAGAAGTTGAGGTAATGTTTTTTTTCATCTGTTAACTGTTTTCCAAATAATGAATTTTAAGGACTGAATGGATATATTCATTACATAAATAGAGTAGCACTGGTAGAATATCTGAAGATTCTTTAAAATCTTCTTCAGTAAGCAAAATAGGAAATACAGGAAACTTTTCTGAAATAGAATTTTCAAATTCTTTCCAAATATTTCTAATTGCTTCCTGAAAAAGTTCGAGATTTCTATGCTTGTTTGATGTTAATACTTTCAATGCTACCGACGAGATATCTCGTCTTTCAGATACTTCCAATTACATGTTTCTGTGGGCTAAAATTTGTCTCTTATGCCAGTTTGAAAAAAGTAAAGACATTCTTCAGACACGTATTAGAAAGTTCAACCTATCTAAATTGGCATAAGAGAAACATTTTAGCCCACAGAAATCTGTAATTAGAAGCATCTGAAAGACAAGATATCTCGTCGGTAGCAATGAAAGTGTTAAACAAATTTTTAGAATGGTATGCATTCTTAATTTATTTTCGCTTTCAAGCAGCTGTCTTGGTGAAAAATAATATTGTTTTCCTGCCATTTGTTTATAGCAGACAAATCGTGCCTCAAAAATTATCAAGTCCGAAATTTTCCTGGAAGAATGTCATTCCTCTTCCTAATATTTAGCTATTACATTTAGAGCAATTGTTGACATGTGGAATGCAGAATAGATTTCATTTACTAAAATGTCGCTGCCACTTTTCATATTTTTCGGGTCTTCCCAGTAATTCAAAAATCTATCTAAAAATTTGTTCCAGTGGATATCACTGAAGGTTTTTTTTGTATATTTATTTTGAAAGATACCAGTGAATGGGTTTTTACATTAACAATATTCAATCTGTAAATATAATCCATATATATTTGGAAGTTTCTTTGTAATTTCGGAATTGATATTTCTCTCCTAATTTCATTAGACTTTCAGGTATAAATTTATTGAAAATATTAATTATTAATTTAACATTCTGTTTTTCTAAATTATTGAGCTCTTTTGCTTTTAAAGGACATTGTATCCACACTTAACAATGTTCATTTCAGTTTCATACAACAATTTTAACATTTTGCAGGATACTGTGTTAAAATCAATGTTATCAACAGATTTATTATTAGAACCCTCAATTATTTCATTAACGCTGTCAATGACATTTTCATTAGTTTCTTCAGCATTTTTAATATGATCTTGCGAATTTGTTTGGAAGATGCTCTTAAAAACATGCATTTATCAATATTTTTTGATTGATCCAATTACTGTGTATACTTGAAATGAATGCAATGAATCAATCAAGGGAAAAAAAGAAGTTGTTCATTATCTTTTGGATGAGGATAAAATATGACTCGTTGGAGAAAAGAACTGAGACATTAATTTTTGATTGATTCAATTCTTGTCTGTTACTATACGTATCAATTTAAAACTAATCTTTTTTAAACCAACAATGATTTTATTAATGACTGAGAATTAAAGTGTCCGCTGCTATTTTATTTATAGGAAGAATAGGAGCAACTTCAACATTTTGAATTTGAAATGCTACTTATCATAAAAATCATAACACTTGTTTCGGCATTTTCTGAATTATAACAGAAACCAAATGATGTCCCCTTCCGTTGTAATGAAAGTGAGCTTTGATGATCATTTAATCTATTTGAAGAATCGCATTTTTATCTGCATATGTACCTTAAGAAATGCAATTCGTTCTGCTCAGACTGAGGATAATATTGATAGGAATGCCTATACAGGCGAGTCATAGGATAAGGTAACAAAATGTAAGCAGACTTTATGACAAATTTCTATGCATGTGGCGCCAATAAATAAAATGATGAGCATAATATCATCATTTCAGTGAAGTACCTTTTACCGCGCTTATTTGGAATTATCAATGCAGATTGCTCTTTAATAAATGCAATAACATTGGTTAAATTTTCCTGGGTTGTATTTAAATTGTGAATAAAACAATGAATCTGGGAAATAATATCTGAATCCCGCACTGAATCATTTATCTTCATTTCTGGCAGATTCTCCAATATTTCATTTAAATTATTGACGTCATGAGCTTTTATTGGCAATGAAGAAATATTTGGAATATCTGATAAGCCTGGGTTTTCCAACAAATACAGACACCACTAATAAATTGCTCACTTTATTTGCAATGCCATTTGCGATAACAGATAGTATCAATATGAGTAGCAAATAACTGTGAAAAACAGTTGCGCAGTCAGTAAAAGCAATAAAATTAAGGACTATTTATATGAAATATGAATTCGTAACAGTTAATTTATTTAAATATACAGACGAATTTAATTCAAAAGCAAGATTAGAATTAAGGTCAAACTTAAATAAGCGAATATCATAATAAATAAACGATTGACTCTCCTCGTTTAAATCTCGATATTTATTTAAGGCTGCGATTCATTGGTTTGGACATACAGAATAGCAATTGCTTAACGCTTTAAAATAGAAAGAAGATATTTTGAGCACACAGCTACGCATTACTAAGCACGTCTACAGAATGTGATTGATTACATCAAAACACTCCAAAAGAGTAAAGTCTCGAAAGAAAAACAAGAGTTCAAAGCTCTGTCATTTCAATGCGCCATCTGTTGGCATATAGGTGAATCACTATCCTCCGCTGTGAGGAATGTCGGCAAATACAGTGCGATAAGTTTGTTAATGGCTCTTTTGGCAGATACAGATGGAGTACAAAGCAGAGCAATTCTAAGGGTGCTATCAGCCCCGAGGATAATCTCTAGGATACGAGCGAGTGGCCAGGATTGAAGACGCGAATTGTCGGCTGGAATAATGATGAGATCATCGATACACAAAGAAGGACGATGTTGATGCCACTTTTGTCGGGCTTGCATATTTTGAAGGACGTCTCTTGTCCATCTGTATCAAAATTGATGTTTAAATTATGAGAGACATCTGCAATCCATTTGCAAGAAAGACTAAAATTTTGATTATAAATACCAATTCCTTTAGGAAGTTCAAGAAGTTCTTTTATTACGAAATGTCCTGGGGTGAGAGCCTTGAGATCGGTTGGATCATTGGAAAGTGGTACTGAAGATCTTGAATTAATACAAGCCTCCACCTGACGTAGATGGATAGACTGTTCTTCAAAATTAAGCAAATGTCCTTGGCAAATCTTAAAAAAGATGTCTTTTGAAGAGTTTGATGAATCATTCTTACCGAAATTGGGAGCATATGGTAGTATGAATTTACCAACTGATATTTCTCACAGTTAGGATTTTGAATAATTTCGTTAGATAATTATCCCAACCTATGAAGCGCTATCCATTATCTGACAAGATGTCAGTGGGATGACCTCTTCGAGCTATGAACAGACGAATTCCTACTAAAAATGCGTCCGTATACATACTGGACACGAGTTTTTTGAGTTGAATTGCTCTTGTTGCTGTGCATATGAACAAGCAAAGGTAAGATCTGAATTGGGTAGCTTTTCTCGGATGCTTTCAAAAGGACGAGATTTTGTTATTCGGATACTTGGCGAGTTTCAAATCTCAGTTTTCGAAGGTTTAGCCTTCAGTCAACAACAAAAGATGCAACGGAAGAGAAATATCATAATAGACAGGTTCACTCATCGACAGTATCGAAATTCATACATCTTACTGCACTGTTTTTCAGAGCGAAAGTAGAGGTATTAGACAGATGGAAAAAAATTAATAAAGAAGATAAAAGCAATAGTAAAACAAACTTTTTTATGTTTCATAAATTTTTGGCGTGTTCTTTCTCACACAGCATGTAATTTTGCAATTAAAATATGGTGCATAGTATTGCAGAAATTATAATGTAAAGAGAAAATTGTTGAGTCTTATATTTGATGAAATGTTTGAAATCGGAGAGAAATTAAAACTTAAATAAATGGAAAGACCCTGGTGTGATTTAAAGGCTTTTTGCAGGCCAAGAGATATCGTAAGATATTCCTGTTCTCAAAGGAGCCTTTAAGCATCAAATGTAGAATGTCTCGAATTTTTACTTCTTCACTACCAATAACTCCAGTATCCAGCGTTCTTATACTTAAAATCCTTTTTCCAGTTGTTCCTATCCTCCCAGCGGCGAATAAAGATGGGCGTATCTTTTGTGGAGGTGGGGAGAGTCAACATAATTTCTCAATGAATCTAGAGATTTAAAGAGTAAATAGTGTTAGTTTGAAAAATTCATTAATAAGGTTAAATTCCCAGTGTTATTTGAATTTCAGAAAACTTCGAAGCGTTCTATTTCCTTCCTTTCTTTTTCAAACAAATAAATATAAATTATAAATATTATTATAAAATTACAATAAATATTATTGTAAAATATTATATTAACAATAAATATTATTCATAATATATATTTCCCATAAATATTATTATAAAATTACAATACAATATTTCACAACAGAGGAAACTTATTTTCTTAGAAGTCAAATAATAAAGTCTAAAAAAAACTGCAGTCACCTTCAATCCTTCTGCATAGAGAATCAAGTTTATAAATCGTACGCGTAATCAGAGCAGTTTGTGTTTAGATTTAGAATTCTTATCTTAATGAAATATTAATAATATTAATACTAGTGTTAGTGTAAGAATTAAACTAGAAATACATTTTTAAGAATTAAGCATGCTCAATACTTTAAATCACACAACGCCATTTTAATTCTAACTTCATTAGAATATAAGTATATTAAAATAATAGCTAACTTCATTTGAATGAATGTTTCCTGATTTCAATATAAAAAAGGCACACTAGATTGTTAAACATTATATTTTCATGTTCATGAGCAGGCAATAATTAAACTGCACAAAATAAAATAAAATATTATAATAATAAAATAAAATATTATATTCGAAAATGCTTTCGAAAATACAAAATTAATTTTACAAATATCAAAAAGAATATAGTTTTATATACTGAAAAGAGAAAAAAGGTTTTCAAACATCAATTGAAAAAAACCAATCAGAGCATAATTTACCCTTTTTAAAGTTACTTTACATTATTTGTAATTCAGATTGTGACTCTAAACATAAAGATTCCCTTTTATTAGTTATCACATATTCCATTAAAAAAATGCGCTGCTTTTTTATTTTGAGGACAGTTTTATTTCGCTTTTATTGTATTATGATAAAAAAATGAATGAATCAGAAGTATTAAAATCAAATTATGCAAATCTTATCTTATGATTATATTAGAAAATATTGAATGCCGTTGCCATCAAAAGAATTACAAATGAAACAGATTAAGAAGTAGAAAAATATTCATTTTCGTTTAGCGGAATGATCGATATTTATTTTTCCTCTCTCTAATAATGAATGAATCAAGAAGTGCAATGATACAATGCAAAAAGATTGAGCGATTGAATTTTTGAAAATAAATGTATTGAAATCCATTCATATTTACTTAATGAAGTTGGGCATTATTCACTTAAAATTGATATGGCCAGACTTTTGATAATATACCAAAATAAAAAAAAATCATTGATTGCCTCGCTTCTTTGACATGTATCATATATAACTCTTTTCTTTGAAAAAACACTTGAAAGGGGAATTAATTTTATGATTTTCAAAAACATTTTAATTTCTGAAAGAAATCGGAAAACATAATTTTCCGTGTGGAAATTTTACTTGAGGTGAGTGAAATTGAAGAACATGTGTAGAAGAACATGTTCACTAAAACTACAGATTTTAAAGAAAATTTCAATAAATTTATGGTAGTAGTTTAAACAAGAAAATTTTGTAATACGGTATCCTGCATTTATTGTAAGTATATATTTAGTTGTTGAATTTACTGAGTGTGGTTTTTGAAATTCAATTACGAAATTTCTAATATTTTTTTTAAATTTGAAATAAAATAAATTTTATTCTATTAAATTTTATTTTATTCTATTCTATTCTATTTTATTCTATTATTCTATTCTATTCTATTTTATTCTATTATTCTATTAAAAGAAAAAAAAAATCTTTAAATATTAGTTTTATTTTTCATTATGAAAAGTTTCAAATAAATGCTATTCATCTATAATTCAGATTATACAAAACAATTGCATTATTATTATTTTTTTCAAACAACAATTGAAGAAAATATTTGACCACAGTATTGACTATAAAATTCTGTACATAGAATTTTTCCCTTTGTAACTGTTCTTAGCCAACATGGCAAGATTCTTCAAATAGACTATTTCGTTACAACTGCATAATACTATTGACTTAAAAAATTTCTATTAATCAAATTATCGGGAAAAGTGATATATTGTATTAATTTTGGTTTTAATATGCCCATTAAAGATAAGCAATACGTAAATGGAATGAACCATTTTCAACAAATTCTTTTCAGATTTCTTCAAGTATGTATCAGAGGAAAACCAAGATATGTTATATTAACGGCATATCACGGCATTCGTTAAAATTGTGGAAAAAGCGAAAATCACTGAGAAAATACATTACTTGGAAGGCTCTGAAGACAATCATCTTTGCAATTAGCCTGGTATTCTTCATCTACCAATCAGCTAGCTTCTTAACTGATTATTATGCCTATAAGACAACAACAACGTTTGCGGTCACTAACCCTCGAGAGTTTAAAATGCCTTCTATTACATTTTGTAACAGCAATCCGTAAGTACACTTCTTAGGACGATTTCTATAGTTCAATACATTAATATGTACAATAGGGTGAAACAAAAATGGTCTTTTTTTTCGTTTTAGTTTGGTAATAGTGCGGAAAAGTTGCCTTTTAGGTTCAAAAGCAATTTTTAAAAACTTGGTTGCAATATTATATTATCTTGCGGTGCCGCAAAAACCTTGAAATTGTAGAAAAAATTTAAAAGACGGAACTTTTTAAAATAGGAATTTAAAATTTTTTTCTTAGATTTATTTAGTAATAGTGGGTAAAAGTTAGCTTTTTAGGTTCAAAAAGAATAGAAGAAAATTGTGTTCCAATATAACAATATATTGAATGTCGCAAATAGCTTAAGTCTGTAAAAAAAATTGGAAAATTATAAACGTTGATAAAATATTTTTATGAATTTTCCGTTCATATAATGTTGCAAAAGACGATTTTAAATACATATATAAGCATAAGCTTTAAAATTGGAAAAAATTATTAATTACAAAGTGTAATAATTAAAAAAAATATTCTTTTATGTTACATTTTGCGTTTCTTACCTGTGTATCCTTGATGATTACAAATGTTTCTACTTCATTACTATATTAAACTTTTTTAATTAAATTTTGGCATACACACGTCTGTCAATTTTTGCTCTTATGTATCTTTCTCTTGCGATTGAACCACAGATATTTTGAGCCGATTCAGCCACTTGTTTCACAGCTCTTTCCACTGTTTGCATGAGACATGGAATCGGGGAAAAGTCGTTGACCAAGTCCCCTATACTATTTGGCTTAGCTTCAGATGGCTTATAAAGTCTTTCAGAGAGTCACTGGAAACATGTTTTAACAAGGGAGGTTCAGTTAAGTCATTTTTAAGCCATGACATCATGTCGATGTAACCCTTTGTATCGAAGTTTATCTTTGGAACATTAAACCTCCTGACTCTGTCTTTACTTTCTGTCCTTGCTTTTAAAACAGGTCGTAAACCAAATTCTCTTTGAATTTTACGTTCACCACTTAGCATGCTCAAAAGGATATTTTCTGAAGCATCAAAGTACCCGTTTCTTTTAATAATCTGATCTATAACGTTCTTGAGATCGTCAGAAAGATAGCGTGAATATGAGATAAGGTTAAAAAATGTTTGGAATCATAAGTACATGAACGATTTAAATTTATATTAAACCCCACTGGTACTTGGTTAGTTTTATCTCTTCTTGTCTATTTGATGGATCTGGTTGGTTTGCCCCTTCTTGCAAAGAACATAAAGAACACTATTGTTCTTCAGCATTGCCATTGTCGCCAGTAATCGTCTCTGATACACAAGCATTTTTGACCCTTTTTGATTAAAGATTAATTATTCTCTGTAGTTCCTTACTCTTTCTTGCTTCTTTCTTTCTCAAAGCGCTTGTGTTACGAATATCAATATTACTTATAACCATTTTCCTAATAGAGCGTTGATTGTTTAGAAACTTTTGTTCTATAACTAGCATTTTTTTTTTCTTTTATACAAGTCAGCAATATCAAATAAACATTTAGATTCTTCTCTAGATTCTGCGAGGTTGGAATCAAACTTATTTGAATATTTTCTGCGTTTAGACTTTATAGAATTCCTGTATTTAGCATGATAAGTTTTTATCATTTGTGAAATTATTTTGTTAGAAGGAACGGGAATAGCATATTTGTTCTATTATGGGAACTAAAGTGTCACATATCTCACTTACAGAAGGATCTTTCCCTGAAGCAATTTTGAGGTTATGTCTAATGTAACAGTAGCACTTCATGACAGATTCGTAAATAGGGAATTCAACCTCAAGCAAATCACTAAATTTCCCCAAAGTATAACGCTCCGACATTTATCTTTCACTAATTTAGACTGAGCCCTTTTTACTCACAGCAAAGCACACAAGAGCACACAATAACAAATCAGTTACATTAATCAGTTATACAATAGACGGAGCGGAGATGCAAAATCAACTGAACTCGGCAAAGCTACTGATTTGAAACCAGGCCCGTCCTTGTCACCGGACGCAGACAAATTTCCGCTTATTTTAATAACAACCGCTCTGGCGACGACTTATTGCCTTGCCAGTGCAATAATAAAACTGTTTTTATATTTCTATTCATATGGCAACGCCTATTTAAAGATTTTTATTTAATAATAGAGGCACGCATAAAACCTTAAAAAGTTGCAAAAAATGTCCTTGCGGCATCTCAAGAGGTACTCCAATATTTTTTATATTTTTTTATTTATCTTATCTATAACAAAAAGGTAAATTTTCCGCGTTATTGCAAATTAAAAATCAAAAGTTGATTGTTTAGTAAAAAAAAAAAAAAAAAAAAAATTAAAATGTATCAAAAATTTTAATTTTCTGAAACTTTTACGTCCTTGCGGCACCTCAAGACCTACTCCAATATTTTTCATATTTATAATTTATTTTATCTGCACTAAAAGGTGATTTCCCGCACTATTGCAAATTAAAAATCAAAAGTTGATTTTTTCGTTCCACCCTAATGTACAATATTTGAGTATGTATTTATAGCTATGGATCTCTGTAATGATAATTACTACATTGGAAATAAGTGAAATCATAGTAATTAATCAATATTATTATCGAAAGACTCTTTTAAAAACATGAGTTTAATATCCATACATAGCATAGAAAAAATATGATATATTTTGACTTTTAAATATAGAATTTTATTCGAATAATATGTTTACTCATGATAAGCAATTAAAAACGAAAATAAATAATAATTAGTAAATAAAAAGTAAGTAAAATAAAAAAATTATTATATTGAGCACAATTTTTGTTTTGAATTAAAGCATTTACGAATGGATGAATTGCTATTTAAAAATGCTATAAATCGATGTATACATGGAGCACGGGCAAACAGGTTAAGGGGTTAATACTGTTTGATAAGGGCTCGAATCATTGAGATTGTTGCATTTCCTTATTTAAAAAATTCTTTTATTTATTTTTCTTCCGTTTTATTCTAAAATTCAGATTATTTCATCTACGTTGAAAGGACCTGAAATCTTTATTTGATAAGTAACAATTGATAATTTCATTCGTTCAGAGTCTGAGCAATATTAAAAATTTTTATTATTATAAAACTGATATTATTATTATAGTATGATCAATATTAAAGAATTTGAATTTATAGAAGAAATTTTTATGTTATTTCATAATGGATGCATCTCATCATTTTTGATTTTCTGAATAATTATTTCTTCTAAAAGATATCAGTAAAAAATTATTTTTCTTAATATTTTACTTGATTTGTCTGATTCTTCAGTTTTATCAATAATTTTTCAAAAATAACATTTTATTTTGCGATTAAACAAAAAAGAATTTTGTAGCCGATAACAGAGAAGTATTCTTCTTTGTCCATAATCTGGTCCTCAAATAACGTCATGTAATAATTTACTTTTCATATTCTGATTCTGAAATAATAGGAAATAATCATTAAGTTTGAATATTAATCATTAAGTTTTCGTAATGTGAAAGTATTAATCTATTTTAGAACAAAATTAAATGAATAATTTTAAAAGCAAAATGATTTAGAATGCAGAGCTGGAAGCTACTATTATTTAAAATGAATAGCTTGTACTACTTTTAAATTTATTTTTCTTTTGTAATACCGCATGTAAACAAGCTACGGATTGAAGGATCCATTTTTGCTCTTCCTGACGACAATATTTCTATTTCATACTTCAAGTGTCTTATGAAATACAATGCACAAACATATTGTTCCAAATACTTCTAAAGTGGAATCGATCTTAACAAGAGAAAATCCGGAGACGGAGAAAGCAACTGTAAATTCTTTAAATACATCTATAATTACACTAAGTAAACCATGACATACAATTATATATATTGTGTCTGTGTGTCTGTGTAATGATATATCTTTATTTAATTTTAATCCTAATTAAATTCCAACTTTTTATTTTAATTTAACTCATATTAACTTCATTCTAAAATGGTCTCTTATTTCCTGATCGAATTCTATTTTTTATTTAATTACTTTCAACATGAGCTCTATAAAAATGCTTACTTCTGAATTTTCTCACTTTCTGAGTGAGGGGATAAAACTCCTTAACGCTTAGAACGTTCTTTTAAAGATACCTAAATTTCCCTATCCTGAATCGCACGTTTCAAAGAAATCCCTATCAAAATTTCATTGTAAAACCACTGAAGGGGAAAATTGTGATCTTTTCTGCTTTTGCGTCGCGATGTAGATTGACATATTTCTTACCACTTATTCTTGTGTATAAATTATGTCTCCCGGTATGGAATAAATCGAAGTCTTAAAATTTCAAAAGTTTCATTTTCTCGGCCACGCACATGGTAAAATATGTTGACACATACACACACATAACACACACATACACACTGTTCACAAGTTATTACCGATATATGTAGTTCACATAAACGTAATTTAACGCAGAACATTTTTTCGAACATTGATGAAGCATGGGTTTAATTATAGGGATGCAACAAAAATTTCCATCCATACGGTCTCGTTTTTATTGTTATTTCTGATCCCAGGTGGCATAGCTGCGCTATATCACCTCCATAAAACCAAAGAGCTCTGAAAAGTCCAAAAAGAATAGCGAATCCCTTAAAATCTCAAAAATCGTAAAATTTAAATATTTAAGAATATGATTGGGAGAGGCTTGATCTGCCTTGCAAAAGATCCTCCGTCTGTGTTGGAAGGTGAGGGATTCGGTGTGTCCACTTAAAAAACAAGAGATAGCCGTTTGCTGTTTTCTAGAGATATTCAGACGGTGACACCAACCCGGACTCTTACCAAAGTACCAAGGGTGAGCAGGTGGGACTCTCCAAAGGGCACTCGACACCATCTTTTTGATAGAAGAGATTTCAGAATAAGTTAGTGTTGCATCACCATGAAATATGTCAGCTGAGGCAGTCTTAGCTAAATTATCCGCTATCTCATTACCATTTAAACCAACATGTGAGGGGACCCACTGAAGGTATATAGAGTGTTCAGCGGTGAGCCTGGCAATAAGGTCTAAGATATACTTGCTAATCCCTCTTCTTCTGACGATTCATCAATGGCTATTATGCTTTTGGTCAGTTGAAAATATCCTTGTCGAAGCGCAAGCCAGTCACGATTGTCCATTGGTTCTGGAAAATACCGGAGGAAGACTGGAAACCAATACTCCTAGATATGTTAGGAAAAGACCTCTTATCAGGGAAAACAAGATACTGATTTATGCTCCAAGAAAAAGGCTATCTTCGAACATTTATAAAATTAGTCTTTACATTTTAAGCATTAATTAAAGAACCTCGATATTGTTCTAAAAATGAATAAACATAATTCCTTCATAAACCGATAAACATAATTCATAAACCGATTTTGAAATAACAGAGACGTATTTATTCATTTTTAATGCTTCTGGTTTGCAATATAATCAATATCTGTTTTTTCTGAGAAAAGGATCTGGTAATTACAGAAAACTTAATATGCATCATGCAGAATTTTACTTCGCTTCAAAGTTCGTCAGCATTTTAACTATAAAAATTAAGATTACGTCTATATTTTATTCTTTAAATAGAAGTTGATTCATCTACAATTCACCTTATTTTCAGAATCAGGCGAAGCAAATTCTGCAGCGAATTCCCTCATCTATGTGAACCACCACAGAATCTGACAGAATTTTGTTTGAAGTATCCTTATATGTGCTCAAGAAGTAGTTCAAACTTACTGGTAAATATTGGTTTCCGAATGTTATTTTTGTGATATAAATGATTTGTGACTGTGATAATTTATTTTTAAGTAGGTAAGAAGAAATTTAAGTTAATAAACTTCAGTAGCAAAATTTTTAAAAAAGGTGAGTAAAATAATATACTTTTTTGAAGAGACAAAGAGACCTGTTTCATTTTTTGCAAATATTGGCTAACAATTGCCATTTTCTAACATATTATTTTCAGAGAGTAAGCATTTGTTTTTAAGAAATTACGAAATTTTAAATATTCTTTAATAATTTTAAAAGATACCATACATTCTATATTTAAAGAAAATAAGTAATTTATATGTACATATACCTACTCAAAGGATTTTATCAGATCAACTACATCATTTCTGAAACATAGCAAATATTAAAAGCAGCTATTTTAATGAAATTTGATGGGCCTCGGTGCTTTCCAACGATCAGTAATCCACTCGTACATCTGATCTTATTGTTTTCCGCTGATTCCAACTTCTTTGTCTGGCATCGCCTCGACATTTATTCTCAAGTGATTTCTCACAAACACAATTATCGACTAACCCTTCTGATCATATTCCATCTCTATTTGTTCCTGTCCTATTTGGCAAGCTTAATCAACCTCTAGCCCCTTCTCTATCCTATTTTCTTCCTGACTACTTTTGGTTTTTTTACCATTTGATTACCAGTAATCTTTCAGCATCTATTGTAGAAGTTCACTTCATATCGACGAGCTATTTAGGCATTTATATGAATAATTTATTGAAAATATGAAAGGACAAGTTTCATTTTCTGAAAAATTTAGCTAACAATTATTTCATTGAGATAATTTACTCTTTTCAAATTTCAAAATAGAAATAAATGATATTAACGTATATAAAAGTGTTCTAATTAAAGCCCTTTTATATATATTTAGAAACTGCAATGTTTTCCAACTATTTTCAGAGCAATACATATAGCAGAATGTGCCCTAAATTGTCCTGTAAGACATTTTGGACTTTTGTCACTCCCATTAGTGAACTCCCCACTCCCGAAGTTCCTACAAACTAACTCAAGTTGCCTGTAAACTATATTGTCTCGATATTTCCTTCTGCATTACTTGAAAAGAGGTATGGAGTTGTGAAATATACAGTTCTGCGGGCCTTTCGAATGATTGATTCGCAGAAAACATTGGCCTATTTGGAGAAACAGGTTTTTCTGGAACAGAGAAAATTTTATAGACAATGACTATAAATGAAAGATAATACATTTTTTGGTTGAGTTACAACAAATATTGAATTCAAAACACAAAATCCGAAATCTGTTAGAACTTTTAAGAGTACTTTGATAAATTTGATGACAGATTCGACAAAATGGAAGATACTGACTTCTCATACCGTGGCAAAGTTTGTTAATAAAACATCGTTTCTTCAATTCTGCGAGATAAGATTTTTATCTCTGTCTTATGATTATTTTTTCTGTTTTTAATTTTAAAAGTAGTAGTCTAGCTGTTGAAAGTTGTATCAATTAGCCACAGAGTCTGTTGAAAAAGTTTGAGCGGGAGGAAATGGAAGTTGTCGAATATTTGGGTAGTATGTGAGTGAAAATCGAATTTCAGTTCTGCTGAGTCGTTTCATAAAACTTTGAAAGTGATGCTGAATTACAGAATGGTGCAATTTTATAAGAATCGGATCTATAAAACCAGTCATTTTTATGAGTTACCTAAAAAAAGATGATATTTCATAGTTTAAAATACAGAAATTGGACTCTTTGTAAACTTACAAAAAAGTTTAAAATAGACAAAAGCATAGTTGCATGAACGGAAATACGAGTCAAATGTATTACTTAGATTAGTAGATCTTTGAGTGTTTAAATGTTAAGTTTCATTGTTTATACCGTGTCTTTATTAACCCATGTCACGCTGTGTATAACTTAAAATGCTATTCAGGCAGCCCCTTGTTCAAACACTATTCTAATAAAGGTTTCTTTATCCCTTTTAGGTAAATTCTTAAAATGTTTCTAAGGGCTTTTGAATAACTTAAGAAATGACTATACTTTTATGAAAAATACCCTCAAAATGTCTGATATCTCCTGAATTAATCATCTTCGTGGCATCTTTTTGATTTTCAAAAACGATGCTTTCTTTGAAAATATTAGAATTGATGCAATTTTAATATTTAAACAACATCTAATGAAATTTATCAGCCAAAAAGGATTTATATGCTTTATTTCTTAAAGCGGCGCATTCATTCATATACACAATGTAAAAATAAAGTTTTGTTGTTCAATTTTTATTCCACTACTGCACAAAAGAACAACAAGTTACATTTATTTATTAGAGGAAAAGCATTTACCGTTTTCAAGTATGAATGAACCATTTTCAAGGAATTAAAAGCACTAAAAATCTCGCTGTTGAATTACTGCTGGACGTACGCTGTTTAAAATCTTTGTCAATATCAATCTGAAGTCTTCACGTCCAGTCAGAGTTATCTATGCAGTTATGCAAATTCTACAACATTCCTAACATTTTAATGCACATTCCCGGTACGTCGTCAACTAGGCGCACCCGGTGCATCAATATATATTATCGTTTTGCTTCTTAGTGCACACTTGCATATCTGAATTGCAGCTAGAATACATCCTCCAAAAAATCAGCATATTTTCAGAAGAAGGTTGAAAAATTATGATACATAACTCTTAATTTTGGAAAAATTTCATTTTTCATTTCTTGTAAAGAATTTTAAATGGGAAAGGAAATCTGCTATTATATATCTGATACCTTTTTGTGTTTATATTGAAATTTAAAATTCACTTTTTAGTTTAAAAATGACATCAGAAACGGTATCTTAAAATTTCATCATTATTATTAATGCTATATTGCATATTTTCTTAATTTTTTAAATCCAGTTTATCTTTTTGCACTGTAATTATTTTTGCACTGTAATTATTATATGCTAATTAACTACTCTATCTAACCTCTTAAAAGTGCTGCCCATCTTGAAAACACTTGCAAAAATTTGAATAAAGAAATATAACAAAAATATTCCATATAACTGATAGTCACAGATATCTTTTGAAAGAGTGAATTCATAGATAATAAAATGCTCAAAGTCAAGAGAGTGAAATAAATTGAATTGCTGCTGGATGTACGCTGTTTAAAATCTTTACCAATATCAATCTGAAGTCTTCACGTCCAGTCAGCATTATCTACGCAGTTAAGAAACTATTTTGTAGTACTATATATTCATAAGAGGATGTGCAGCTGAAAGCTTTTATGCCAACTGCTGTTTATGAAAATGAGACAATATATCAGCGCCTTTAACATTTCGCTGTTTAGACACGATCAGAATAGGATTTTTCTGGGAAGTTCAATTCCTTCTTAATTTCAAGATGAAATTTATTACCATCTGTTGTAAATTAATTTCTTTTTCTAGATTCCTAAACTCGGCCCTCATTCAAGTGCAGAAGCAGACGAAATAGAAGTCATTTTAGAGAATCTGTATACGAATCGCAATATGAGCCAAGAATCTTGGAGTCATTGGACCTGGGATATACCAATTAAGAGAGGATCATACACAAACGAAAGGTGATTTCAGTTTCAGAAAGGATAAAAAAATTATGACAGATAAGTAAATTTGATATCAAAGAGATTATGATTGAATATCAGGACATTCTAATACTAAATCCTTATCAGGAGATTCTAATACTAAATCCAATCGTAAAATGTGCTGCAAAATGTTATAGTCATGAAAGAGGAATTTTGTGGAACAAATGTGGAAATTTGAAAATTTCGGGAAACTTTTTTTTTATTTCCAGATATATAAGGAAATAAAAATATCAGCCCAAATGACATTTTTATTTCCTTAGTAAAAGTTTTATTAAGGAAAATAGAAATATCACGCCTTTTCTAAATTCTAAATGCTTATATGAATGAAAAAGTGTCTAAAGGACTACAAAGAAAGAACTGTGCAGAGATTCATCGTGCGTTGCTTTTAAGGCAGGCAAAACTAAAAGATGAAAATCACATTTCAGCTTATGAATTCTAAGCAATTGCAGCTATCGATAATTTTTCAAAAACATATGTAAAGACGAAAGATATACTTCGGCAAGCATTTTCAGTATTTTATAGACAAATGTTGGAAAATTATCAGGAAAATAAAATTTAAAATCTTAACCATCTCAACGTTTTCTGAGCTGACCGGCGCATCTGCGAATTAAGATAAGATTTTCACTCACTTCTCACTCAACATTTTTCTTTTCTTCAACGATGGAAAAATAAATGAATTCACATCAAATATAATCGTAATGATTCTGGTTATCGTATTCCTGAGATAATATGGGGAACCTTTCTATGGGGAACTTTTTCTAGAGAAAGCCACTTCAAGTATTTCATCCAAATTTCGTCATATGCTGTCCAGAATACGTTGCTAAGATTTTAGAAGGAAGAAAATTTAAATAACATTTGTTCCATTATTAGAAAAGATGGTGTCGCATCAAGCAATTCACAAGTAAGCCCCGTTCATGAGACTGACTAGGTCAAGCCTTATTTGCTCACCTGCTTCAGCAACGAAATAGCAACGCTTCTATCGTACATAAAACATTTCGGAATGTACAAAAATGACATAGGAGCCCTCTGAAAATTATAAATTTTTGGAAAATGCTTTTGCTTTTTGAAAAGACAGGAAAATTCCCCGTTAAATATGAACAAAGCCCCAGACTAACTCTATTCGGGAATCTGAGAAAGTTTCAACTGTAGTTGTAGTAGGGAGCAGCCAATGTAATTGAGGCAGCAATAATAACACAGATCTACGATGAAAATAATACAAGGGAATTGATAGCTGAACTTTATGTTTTTTTGGTTCTGAAATAAAAAAAGATAATAAAAAAATTTCTATCATATCACTGATTTTTAAAAAAAAATGAATTTTATTTGGAGTTTTATGAATATTTGCCGTAAAATTTTTTTTTTGGAGTCGAGTTTCTTCCCTCCCTTCCTGACCAACATTCTACTGGGGTGAAACTTACATAATACTTCTCTGTGACACCTACCCGGCCAATGAAAACTCTTTTTATTGGTACAGGAATCGGGAAAAGGAATTTGTTCAGTTCTTTGAGAAAGAGGAGAACCCGATCTATTGTTCTGATGTTCCCGGATTGTTAGACAAATGTATTATCACCTTTGATAAAAATGAATAGAGGCTGTTTATAGAATAATGGAAAATGAGGTTTAAAGCTGTCCTTTTTCATCAATGTAGCCAGTATGCATCTGTACTTGTTGGACAATCGGTATATTTAAAAGAACGCTATGAAACCTGGCTCTTGTCCTTAACAAAATAAAATACGGTATAAAATAAGATCATGGTAGGGCCATTTGCGGTAATTAGAAAGTTATCTTCGTGCTTCTTGGTCAACAAGTCGGATTTTTTAAAGTTCCCGTATTTCATTTGTGAGTGAGACAGCCATGATAAGACTCAACATTGGGTTGGAAAGGAATGGCCTAAAGAGACAAAATCTTGAACAGTTCATCAAGAATTTTTTTCGGAACAGCTTAGTTGAGCCGAGAAAAGTTTTGCTATCCCTTCTTCATACAAAAGTAGGTGTAATGAAGCATTTCGTCAAGGCTATTCCAAAAGATGGCGATTGTTTCAAATACTTGTGCAAAAAGTTTCCAGGTTTATCCTTAGCCAAATTTTGAAAGAGATACTCTTTGTTGGTCTAGATATCCGCAAGCTCATGTAGTATAAAAAATTTGAGACTACCATGGTAACGAAGGAAAAAGAATCTTGAGTTGATTTCAAAGATGTCGTCAATAAATTTCTGGTTAATTGCAAGGATCCTGACGGAAAAACATTTGTTATGAAAATGCTGTATAAATTTATAGCGTCGAGTTGCTCCATGAGTGTCAAAATGTTGCCGCATTGAAGAAAGACTGTCGAATCTCCATGGCCGAATGGTCATGGCAATGGTCTTGTGATCAAGAGACCTGGGTTCGAATACCGCTAGAGACACTGAGATTAATGGTATATGCAAATACTTAACTCCTTGATTTTATGTTTTCCTTTATTTCATGTTCCAGAAGATACTGGACATTTCTTTAGTTTACCAGACAAGTGTTCTGGACATTTCTTATTGTATCCAGAAGAGTATTCTGGAACTTTCTCTGCTTATATAAAAGCAGGGGATTTGTCAGTTACTGTATTCTCAGTTCTGAGTTCAGTTAATAAATTGGTTTAGCTCTACCTCTTGTGTGTATCATTAAGTTCTATACTAAAGTATCTACGTGACAATATATTTCCTTCACTCATGTGGACTTTCCCCCGACAATTTAGGAGCAGTCGGCGAAAAACAGGTTAAAAGGTTCCACAAGTCATCAAAGATATGAAATGCAAATGTCAAGGAAAGTGTGACAAGCAAGGTTCGCCGATTACTGTTGTATCTTAACACGAGATAGGGCTGAGATTGAACATAAAGAAACGTCAAAAAGAATTTTCAAAGGAAAAAGAGTACTACTTTTTAAAAATATACTTTTTTTTTTGTTCAGTTTAAAATTTGTTTCAAAATTTCACATACACATACATAATATTTACTCCTGTTGGTCAGTTAT
>JAPMOR010068212.1:218337-233337 GCA_026543865.1 Argiope aurantia | reverse complement strand
ACACCAGCGGGAGGACGTTTGTCCAGGACGTATTTAACGTGCAACTGACCCCCTTACATGACGGTTCTTCGGTGGAATCGGGTCTCGAACCTGAAACCCTACAGTTCCGAAGCCGAGACCGTACCACCAGGCCACCGCGGCCCTATGTAAGATGGAGCACAGCCACATGTTCATCGTTCAGTACAGATCCTTTTAAGACAGTATTTCAGTAATGAGTAAGTTATCAGTCAATATTTTCAGACGGAATGTCCGCCCTGTTCCCGAGACATCATCCCATATGACTTTTGACTATGGGGATACCTAAAGTTTGTAGTGTACGCTGGAGGCGTTTTAAACCTACATGTCTTGAAACAGAGCATAGCACGGGCTGTTACGAACTTGGAAACTAATAGTTGAAACGCAGCAGTAGAGAACGTTACAACTCTGTATTCAATATGCAGTACACAGAGACGGTCAGCATATTTAAAATGTTGCAAGGTGTATAAGAGATCTTAATGTTGACGAATAAATATTATTTTCTGTGAGTTTCATGGATTCATTCCTGTACTCCCACAGCGCCAGTATTTTCCCCACCGGTAACTTTTGCACTAGTTTTTTTTTTTTTTTTTTTGGAATTCATCTTTTTATGTTTTCTACAGTCTGCATATGAAATGTGGTTTCATTTCGTTCATTCGTTTCAGTTGCAGATGCCACCAAACAAGGAAAGTTATTTTATGGTCACCCTGTACCATTATAAGAATTTTATCCTATTAACTATATAATAGGCTGTATTGTAGAAAATTTGCAGTTAATGTCTACTTAATTGCTCGTAAGCAGAAATGCAAATCACCGCTGCGTGTAAATAAGACTTTCGAATAAAACATTATTTACTTTCTATCACTAGAAAATAAAAATTTATAACGTTGGAAAAAATTTGAAGTCGAAGATAGGAAACAGTTAGGCATACAAATTATTCTTCACTATCAAATCATTAATTGAATAAAATATAAACAAAATTAGATCACGGTATAAAAGAAAGAAATAAAATTATTTATTTCGTAATAAAAATAATATATTCCAATAATATATATAATAATATAAAAATAATATCTAAGTAATTCGACATTAACATGAATAAACTGAGTTCATATATCAAATTTACCAGTAATCGGCTCTATTATCGATCCAGCTTTTTATTCTGCTTGTTTCTTTAATGTTTTTTTTATTGATTTTAATGATCTGATTACATTTTTGTATTTTTCCTTTGTGTTTACACAAAAAGAAGAATATTTAAGAAATATTTTTACTTAAGAAATATTTTTGATAAGGTTTGCATTATTAGCTGTTAATTTTTTAAAAAAAAATAGTAATTTTTTTTTGTCAAGTATATATCACTTTTATTAATTTATATTTCTCAAATCGCATATGAAAATACATATTTCTGACGTTATTTTACAGAAAAAGTTATTTTGGATATACGGACCGTACTAAAAAACGCAAATATTGAAATAATCATTTCAGTGCAAATAGATATATTTCGACTACGAGTCAAATACTTATGTTAGAAATGTGAGAATAGAGGAATTTGCAGATCATCATTTTTGTCAAAATCTTTTTAATGTTTAGTAGCCCGAATATGGTCACAATTATGACAAGCAAATTAAACTGTTAAAATTGTTTTAATTTCTAAAAGCATTTGTTAACAATGGCGAAATGTGTTAAATAAAGATACCGGCCAGCATCTGAGTTACTATTTAAATTGTACAATTCGTTTAAGTAAGGATTACCTTTTTAACGTGCATATTAGCATACATCGAGAGTAATGTTAGCAGCGAATGGATTACCAAGTAGAAAACAAGGCCTCAAAGTCAGACATAGGGTCTGCATAATCCATTGAATGCTTGATCTGAAAGGGGAATTGTCCAGTCCAACAAAAGAACTACATTACATCATATTGTGAGAAATCTTAATCAATCAGCTATTCCGAAGGTCTTGGAATGAACTATTCTCCGCACACTGCATCGTCTAGGCTGTGGACACCGATGGCATGTTCGGAAATCTCTACCGTCTGTCTTGAACAACGTCTGAATGTCTCCAGTTCGTAAAGGAGCACAAGGACTGGGCAGTAGATGACAGGAAAAGGGTCATTTGGTCGATAAATCGCTTTTTCAACTACACCTTGCAGATAGCAAAGCGCGAATATAGAGAAAACATCAGGAAAGCATGGACTCCCAACTCACTGCTTGTATAAAATATAAGCTGGAGGAAGTTATATTATAGTTTGGAGGACGTTTTCTTAGCATTATTTTGGGTCCTTTGATTACTATGGAAAACGTCTCCATTCTTAAAGGTATCTATTATCGCAGATCAAGTACATCCTGCTATGTTAATTGTGTATTCTTCCGAGGATGGATACTTCCATCGAGACAGTGCTCCCTTGCATAAAGTTGGTATTGTCCTCAAATGGTTCGAAGAGCATGACAGATACTTTATCTGGCTTAGTTGGCCTGCACAATCACCAGACATCATTGCATAATCTGTGGGATGAGACCGAACGGGACATCAGGCATCGGGATCCAGTATACCTTCAAATCTTAAGGAATTGGAAAATGCAGTTTATAGGAAATTCTTCATATTCCCTACCAATATCTCATAGAGTCCATGACAAGAAGAATCCGTGCAGTACTAGGTGGTCATCCAAGGTTGTCATAATAATTTGCTGCACTTATTGTATACTAGCCGCCTTTGGCGACCAGCCGGTTCGCCAGTATTACCGTTCACTACAATTTTGAATTAAATATTTTAAGTAACTGGTCTCTTAATAGATTCTCAAACAAAACATTTTTAATCTTCAAATTTTGATAGTCATACCAAATTTATACTGTTGTTTAGATTGTTTCTTTCAATTTACTTTATATATATTTTGCTAATTTGTTGTCATTTCCAGTAAAACTTCAACTTTAATTTAAAGTGGAAATGATAAAATTGCAATTAATATAAAGATATTTTTAAATAAAACCAAGCGTTTTATTTTATTTATCATCTTTATTGTTATTTATTTATTATTATTATAACTGAATATGAGTATTGAAAACAGAATCGCTCGGTATTTAAGTATTATGAGAGCTACAAAATATTTTTCATAATTTATGTAATATCGAAAACAATAATTCAAAAAGAAATTCTCAGATTCAGCATAAAATTCAGTTTTTAATTTTGCTTTCAAAAGGATGGAAATGAAATCAATAATAATATTTTGTTCCGGCCTATAAATATATTTCGAAAATTATGAAGTCTAAATTTAATGCAGTAAGGTATCATATTCTGAGAAATATTCTGGACACACCAAATTTTAAATAAATGAATGAATGTTTCTGTTTTCTACGATCAACTAAGACTTATTTATAAAGTTTTGAATGTTAAAAATTTATAAAAACTCAACATTTTCATAATCTTAGGCCAATTAATCTTGAGAAACCTGCGCGCTGATTGGCGTATTTTCTTTGAAACGATCGATGGAAAATCTAAAATTATCCTTTTTTTAATGAATAGTGATATTCAAATTTTCATAAATCAGTCAGTTTAAGTGATTGATTTAGTTGATTGGAAATTAACTCTTTTTATTTAAAATTTTAGTGTTTCAAGAACATTTTGTTATTCGGAATTTCCACAGCAGAAGCTTAATGTAAAATCAAAAATTCGTTATTTATTAGAGCATTTACTGAATCAAGTTACATAAAATATAATCATTTTCCATTTAGACCGTTTTAGCAGATTTGTGTCTTACTAAAGGTTTACAAATTAGCTGTGTGGCCCGGATTTGAATGGATATCCTGCTCATATTAAACAAAACTTGCCTTAAAATAAAACTGATTTATTGTAATAATAATATAGAGAGTGTAAAAAATCATAAAATAATTTTTCTTGAATTTAGTTTTTAGAAAAAATGATATTTCCTACAGACACGTGCCGAAAATTATATTTTTGCAGATTTCATTTCCAAAAAGATTTAATTTTTCTGTAATTGGAGCTTTAATCAATGTGATGGCAACACTCTGAAAAAAGCTAATTTTTTCCCATGAATGCGAAACGTGCTTAATTTTAATTTTTATTTAGTACGAAAAAATTATTAAAAAACATAGTTAAAATATTTATTTAAAAATTCATTAAAAATAGAAATTTAATTTTAAGGTTAAAACATTAGTATCATTTAAAAGATAAATTTCTGATCTTTAACTTCATGTAAAAATCTTTTTTGTGCGGTAATATTTTCGGAAGTTATAGCAGAAACACGTCAAAATTTCGCTTAATTTTTAAATAAATAAAATTCTAGTTAAAAATTCGAAAAAATAACCCCCGGGTGCACATTCCCGACCTCCAAGGTATACACGTGCCAAATTTGATAGTTGTAGATTGAATGGTCTGACCTGTAGAGAGCCAACACACGCACACACACACACATTGAGCTTTATTATAAGTATAGATTATTTAACAATTAGGTAGTTAACAAGTAAAAATTAAAAAAGCTTTTCAACTTTTATGGGGCATTCTACATAATTTTCAAATGTCTAAAAATAAAAGAAGTTACATACGAAAATAATGTTGCAGGAGGAAGAGTATCTTTTGCCTTATCCATACACAACAGACTGCATTGATTACGATGAATTTCGAAGAAAGAACAATAGGACAGGACCACGATCTCAGGAAGTAAGCACTATTTCATTGCCAAATGGTAAGATAGATATTTGGTAGATTGGTGTTGCTAAAATTTATGGTGTATTTGTGATGGTTTTAATTTTTTTTGTAGTTCTGTAAGCAATGGCGTTACTCATATGTTTTTAAGACATGCGAAGAATTTCATAGTAGAACACTAATGGTGTTATATTCTGAAAATATTTGCGAAGGTAAATAATTTGAATCTTTTCCTCAAATGATAGAATTCAGCACGAAAACTGAAAGTATTATTAAAAAAATAATGATTTCTAAAATATATTTTTAAACAAAAGAAATATAATCTGAAATGAATTTGAGATGGTAATTAATAAAGTAATTAATAAAATAAATTTGTGTACAAATTTTGTACATTAATAAGATACAATATCTTTTGTCAGCTAAACTATCAACTAAATAGTAACCTTGTTATTGCAAGATTTCAAACTTTTTGACAATATTTCAGTCTTCGATTTTCATTGGTTTTTGAATAATAGTATTTATGCAATGGTTAAGCAAATTATATTAGTTGTGGAAGCAATATTATGGAAGATAAAAACTCTCTGAATAATCTCTATATAGCGAAACTTCTATAAAATTAATTTTTAGTCACATTTATACATTTATTTATAATTACATTCTTACAAAATGGAAATACAGAATAAAATCATTTAAAAAATGCCATCAAAAAGGTTTTTATAGAGGATACATTTAAAAATTCTTCTATAAAAGTATTAATTATAGAATTCAAAATTTAACCCCATTTCTTTATGCTTAGTTTTTTAAAAAATAAAAAAGGCTATCTTTAAAAAAATACAACCAAGCTATTAATAAATAATTAATGTGAATTGAAATAATGATATTAAAAGTTAAGGTATTCTGATTCTACACTCTCTTTCAAAAATAAATTTTGATCAACAGTTTACTCCAGCGTGTATCGTGTAATAACTTGGTAAAACTTCTATTTCTCCCCTTATTGATTAAAGTATTCTTTTTATTTCTAATATGTCGGCTTATTTTCTGATTTTAAATACGTTTTTTCAGAGAATTTCATGAAACACTGCCGACGAAATAAATGCGTGAAATACTGCAAAACAAGTTGCAAGTAAGTTGCTAAATCGATGTATAAATGACTTATACTTAGTTATTAACAGTTATGTTTCTGAATACCTCATTGATATTACAGCCTTCATTTTTTAATTCTGACTTGGAAAGTAAAGTATTCAATAGAATTTAGATATTGTTACGAAATTTTCTTTACCGGGGTTCGTTTGGATAGTGGAAGTGATATGGTGTGTAGAACGTTCAGTCAGCAGTAGAAAATAAAACAACAACGTTTATTTACACGAAGACACACAGGACAGCACAAAGCGACAACTATATACAGCACAGAAGACGATTATCTTCACCCGAGACGTGTAGCATACAACAGCATACAACCAGAATCTACCGCAGACAGTAGCACACAGCTCAGTTCAGCACTAGCTTGACTCCGTCGCTGCTCACCGTCGTTTCCGCCTTCTCCGCTCCATCTTCGGACTTGGATTACTGACTTGACTTCTCTGGCAGTGCAGCTCCTTTTATAGGTCTCAGGAGGCGGGGCTAGAAGCCTCTCAACCAATCAGGAACGTTCGAGGCGTATCTCGGTTCCTACTGGACGGATCGGGAAAATTCTCGAAGTTTCGGGTATAATCTATTTTGGCGCCAAAGTCTCCAAATTGGTCGCCAAGTCGCCAAATGGTCGCCAGGTTTGTCGCCAAGCTCCGGGACCCCCGACACGACGCCCAGATTCTGTCCCATAGAGATGACTGTAAAACATTCTTTCCAATGATGGAACCAACTATGCTGGGAAGCAGCATTACGGATTCGGAACAATATATTGGTTATACAATATTTGATCTAAAATATCCGGATAATTTCCATTTTCCACATTTTTTTCTGTTGTTGTTTCTCCAAAACGACAAATAGCATTTCTCTAAAATATCAATTGCACAATGTTTCCGCGAAATTTGACGTTGCAGAGAAGCAGAACGTATTCTGATTTTACGTTAAGGACACAATTAAAGACCTAGAGCGTCAAGAATGGGATAAATGAATACAAACAGTGTAGAAAATATAGATAATAAGACAGATAAAAATTAAAATCCGAAGTAAATATTTTGAGTATATTAAGAAATAAAAGTAACTGTAATAAACGAGATTTTCAGTATGCAGATGCGATGTATAGCATCTTCTTTGCTTCTTTTAGAAGTTGGATGCATTGGATAGCTCATATAAAATTTCCAATCGCATGCTGTAAAAACAGAAATAAAATATGCCATACTTCGTTGGAACTGAAATAACAGTAAGGCTAATAATCGGGAATATTTTATCATATCAAACAACAGAACAGAAAATAACTGAAGTTGTAATTAGAGAGTGTAAAAATAGACAAAAATCTGATTTGAATGGGCGAAAATTTTCAACTGGAAACAACCAATTTTATCCACAGAGTTTCACACTTTTCAGTTGAAAAATGGTCCAGAAGCTTACAAAAGGCCATTTCATCGAAGCAGTCACTGAATTATGCGCATTATTATTATCAAATTTAGACCTCCTAATGTTAAAAGAAGGTTTCCTTTTCGTTTCGATGTACCATTTAAAACATCCGATTACATTAATATCTGCTTTATTTGAAACTTTTGAATAATAATTTGTCTTTTTTTTAATTTAAAATATTTTATACTTTTCATAAAACATTAAATTATGTTAAAAAATTATTGAGTAGGAATGCATACAAATTAAGAAGCTAGTCAAAAATGTAAACACCTATATGCCACTTCCGTTCTGTTTGTTTAAAGGGCAATTTTAAAGCTCTCTTAAAGTAGTTAGAACGCTGGTAAATACGCTGTTATAAGAAATTAAGAGAATTTTCATATTTGATCTACGATCTCCAGATCTACATGACAAATTTTAATAAAATTTGGTGTGAACATAGGTTGATAAAATGCAAACAAAATAAACATTCAACAGTTATAATAGACACACATATTTGTGCGTAACACTCTTGGAAGTCTGAAGGTCTGAAACAGCGGTTGCAGAATACACAAAAGAAATTGGTTAATAGGGGGTATGGTCCCCTCTTACAGCTATACAAGCCTTGCAATGTGATGTCATACTGAAAATAAGGCAGTTTATCAGTGCATGTGGCAATTGGTCTCACTCATTCACCAACGCTGTTTTCAGTTCCTGGATGGTTCTCGGAGTTGCAGTTGCCCTCCCCAGAGCGTCCCAGACATGCTCTATAGGGTTGCGGTCTGGAGATTTGGCTGCACAATCCATCCGGCGAATATCCTCACTCTCGAGAAATTCGTCGACCAGAAGAGCTCTATGTAGCCTCGCGTTATCTTCCATTAAGATGAACTCGGGACCCACTGCCCCCCCCGAAAAAGGCAAACATTGGGCTCCAAGACCTTATCCCTATACTTCACACCATTCACAGAGCCTCTATCAAAGACGTGGAAAGGTGTGCGGCCATCTAACATGATGCCTGCCCAGACCATTACACCGCCACCGCCATAACTTTTGATTTCACGGACATTGGAGGGTAGTTAGAGGGTCCCTGGCTCTCTCCATATGAAGGTACGGCGAGAATCGGTGTTTAGGCTAAAACGGGACGCGTCGGTGAACAGAACGGTTGCCCATTGCACTCCAATCACTATGTTGCCTGCACCATGCTAATCGGACTCTCCTGTTCGTAGACGTGAGCGGGACACAGACAGCCGGTCTTCTGGCAAACAATCCTCTCTCATTCAGTATCTTGGAAAAGCCATCCTTGATACACGGGTTCCTGTGGCTGCATACAAGTCCCGAGAGAGCTGAGAAGCTGTAGTCCCTCTGTTACGCCTCGCTAAAATGGACAAACGGCGATCTTCTCTGACCGTCGTGGCTCTTTGACGACCTTTCCCAGGCTTTCTCTCGATGTATCCAATATCCTGGAACTGTTTCCATAGGTTGCACACGACGCTGGGCGTTAAATGAAACTCTCTGTATATCTGGACTTGCGATTGGCCTGCCTCTAACCTGCCCTCAATTCGCCATCTCATTCCATCATCTAAACGTTGGTGGTTACTCATTTTTACTGCTCCGATGTGAATTTCACCGATTGCTGCAAGATAACACCAAGAAATTTGCCAATGTGTGCTAGCGAACGAAATTCGTTTTTCCCTCCACGCGCTAATAAAGCTTGTTTTTCTGCTGGCTGTCTCCACCTATACACACGTGTACGCTTACGTATTAGCCGTACAACATTTGCATTTTTGTCTAGAAGTAGTGGTTTTTTCCTTCAGTTCAGTTTTTTTCATGCAATTCGTTCATATATTCAAATTTTCTTAATTTCTTACACCATTGTAGATAAACACGGGAGGCGACATATGACTTCGAATATGTCAGTATTCAATATTCGAATCACCAGTTTCATTGGAAACACAACTATCTGGTATTCAGTATTCACTAGTAGTAGTACACCAGAACCGGATACCAGTATTCGGTCTGGCAACCCCAAACCGAAAAGGGATCTGTATTTCCGGCGATCTTTTTTTTTCATTCTAGTGATATTTTTTTCAATTTTATTTTTTTTCTATCGTATTTTCTATCAGTTTAATCTACTCATTTAACATAAGATGTTAGACGGACATTCTGTACTTATTTCAATAACATTGGAGCTTTTCCATTGAAAGAAGATAATATGCATATATCACTAAATATAATAATAGATGTTAGTTTGTAAAATCAATACTTAACTTAGTTGAGATTAAATTTTCATTTTTTTTGTGGTTATTAATACCTGAAACGAAGTTAAATATCGCAGATTGTTCGAATAAACAATATAATTCATTCATTTATATCTTTTATATTATTTTTTTTACAATGAGTCTTATTAATATATTTCATATTATGTCAATATTTTTCTTTACGCGACTATGATTTTGGAATAAATTGATTTTCATTTTTAGTATTTCCGATTTTTAGTTTTTATCTTCGTATTTTGAAAATGAAGAAAACATTTAAATCCATAGGAATACGTTTTACGTGCAGCAGTATGCATTTTGCTTGTTTTTTAAATAACCTATCTTTTTTTTTAGTTATAATTGTTTATATTTATCTGAAAATAATTTTTTAAGTATTTCTACAGCTAGAATTCTTAAGCAAACATCTCTCTATCTTTTAAAGCTCTTTTAGACATAAGAATTTATGCAAAAAATATTTACCTTATTAACGACAAATAAAAATATATTGTATACGATGAAAACTTTATATTTATACTCAAAAGCAATCTTTAACATTTGAAATTTGCAGAAAAACTTTTTGTATTTTTTCTAATCGCCTTTAGATATTTAGCACTGCAATTCATTCAAAATTTCTAATACATAATATAAAATGTTTTTAATCATATCAAACTAATCAAAATTTTAACAATTAATATCAAATTTTTAGACTTTTAAAATAAATTTAACAATTAGGATTTAAGTAAATAACAGAAAACAATTAGAATAAAGAGTTATAACAACAGATAAATATATATATTTTTAATTAAACATTATTTTTTGTAATGTTTCAAAAATATGGTTCGGTATTATTCTTTAGTATAAAATATTTCAAATGCTTTTTTTAATCTAAATTTAAAAATACTTGGCAAATTAAGAAGATCGTTTTATTCAAACTGCAATTATTATTAATTGTTTATTCAAATTAAACAGATCGTTCATAATTCATTTTTTCTAGTGCTAACATTCAAACAGTGCATCAGTTATAATAAATTTTTTAAAAAGCATCTAGGAGTCCAGTAGAAAAACGAAATACACCTCATTTTACTGCCAAATCACAATCGGAGGGAGGAAATGATAAATAGTTATAAAATTCTTTGAAAAATGATAATAAAAAATTAATTGAAAATTAATTAAAAATGATAATAACGACTTTATATATCCATAATCGATATAATTAATTATAAAAATTCAATTAATGTAATAATAAAAATTACATCACAATATTTTTTTCAGAAATTTCTTTGACTGGTTTATGTCCAAATGCTTTAAAACTTGAAAACTCAAGTGTTTACTTAATAAAGCCAGTACATATTTATGATATATATTTTGAAATATTTTATCTGAGTGATACATTGCACATGAACTGTCTAATACAACATCGGTTAAGCATTCAAGTTAAATGTTCATCTAATTAGGAATTAAAAAAAATAATGCACATTAAAAGCATATAGGACATTTAAAGAAAACAAATATTTATGCGTTAAAGAATATTGCCTTGGTTGACATTGATCAGTTGTGAATGAAATACTGCTTTTCAAACAAAAATTAATTTTCTGTTAATTTACTTTCTTTTCATTTAGAAAGTTAAAATATAGTTACGAGGTCAGAGAAAGTCCTCTGGTGAGTAATATTACAATTTTATGCTTCATTTCATAAAATATATTTTGAGAATTGTATTATTTTGCATTATATATAATTATATTTAAATGTTATATAGACTTTTTATTACGCAATTATATTAATGGGTATTTCATATAATTGAATAATATAATAATTGAATAATATAAACACTAATCTACCTCATGAAAAATTAATAAAAGTCTGCACTTTTATCTATGACGAATATTTAAATGAAAATATCATTCCTAAAAATAACTGGCTTGAGTTATGTAATTTTAATATTACTGAAAATTACATTTTTAATGGTATTAATTTTTATAAACAAGTTAAGGGCATTCCAATGGGAACAGCTTTCTCAAGTGCTTTGGCTAATATTTTTCTACATTACTATGAGAAAAAAGTAATTAAATATAATTTGATAAACGGGTGGAGATATATTGATGACCTACTTTTGATTAACTTCGACAATACTAATATTGTAACTAATTGCTATCCAAAAGATTTGATTCTAACAGAAACGAATAAAAATCAACTTGAGGCTACCTTTTTGGATTTAAAAATCGAAATTGATAATGATAAAACAATAGTTGGTATATACGATAAAAGGGATGAATTCAACTTCAAAATAACAAAACTATGTAACTACCATTCCAATCTAAACTCTAGAATTTTCAAAAATCTAATTTTCTCACAAGTAAACAGGATCAAAAGGGTTTGCAATAATAAAAATTCCTATATTGAAGCATCAAACAACCTCATTAATAATTTAATTGAAAATGAATTTCCTAAAAATTAGTGTAATGTCAATTTTTTAATTAAACAAGGTATGGTTTCGGATTAATCCTTTGGCTTAAATAAAAAATAGAACTTGCCTTGCATATTATATCACTCAATAGGTGGCGCTGGGAGCTTACAATTTTTACCTAAATTACCGTTAGCTTTGTGTTTTTAATAAGAGGGAATCACTGTTGATGGTATGTTTTGCCTTTCCGTTTTTTCTTTAGTGTTTTTTATGGTATTTTGGTGTTTATTGTTTTTTTGTTATTGTATTTTAACTTATTAGTGGATTTTCTTCTAATTTGTTGTTTTGTTTTTTCCTTTCTGTTAAAATGGTATATCTCTTGGGCCTAATTTCAGGGGATTTTCGGGTCACGAAGGAATCATTATTAGACGTATTGTCTGAATTTCCTTAACAGAAAAAATCTCTTTTTTTGAATCCCTGCCTGAGGGTGACCCTTGAAAAAGTCTTCAGGCCGGATTCTTTTTTAAATATTTTTTTGGTATTTTTGTTTTTCCTTTTAACTTGATTTTTATACTTTTGTATCAGTTCATCTGTGTTTTAGAGGTAGCTGCATTTGCGCTCTCTAAATACTATGAAGTTTTTACCTGTTCCATTTTTGGTTTTAGTTTGAATTGGCAATTAATTTTTGTTGTGATTTCGAAACTGTTTCGCTTTCGTTTTCATTTTATTTTCGTTTTCAAACTATTTCTTACTTTAGATTGGTTACTTATATATATATATATATATATACCTATAAAAATATATATATAAAATTTTTAAATATATTGTTGGAAATTTTGTAAATATTTCTAATATTTAGTCAAGAGCAATAACATCAAATAAAAGAATATATTTTGACACCGATAAAGAGAACTAAGATTACTGCGTTACATAAATGTTGTCTTTCCTATGCTAAAACTGAAAGATCAGTGGGTGGTTCAGTGACTACATCTAGAGTTCAAAAGTTTTTTTTATCATATCAGGAGACAAATTCAATAAAAAACAAAGCAGGAAATGGCTGAAAAAGGGGCATCAAATCTTCTGATGACAGAAGAATAAAAATACAATGTCTCCAAGATAGAAGAATGTCATCAGCTGCCATCAGAAGTCAATTGAATGATGCTGGCATTTATGTCAGTTCAAGAACAATCAGGAGAAGATTATTAGATGTTGGACTAAGAGGTAGAATTCAACAAAAAATCCTTGTATCAATTTACAGCTGCGTATAAAACGATTACAGTGGGCAAAAGAAACGCATTAATTCAATGAGATGATCAGTGTTCATAAGTCATACAGAGAGATGAAACAAAGAAATTGTTATTCGGTGGTGATGGCGAAAATATTAAAGACACAGAATAGGCAAAGAGCTACATCCTGACTGCATTCAGGCAACTATGAAGAACTCAGTTAGTGTTATGATTTGGTCATGCGTGTCAACAAATGGTATTGGTCTCTTTCCTGTTATCGATGGGGCATTAAATGCAAGAAAAAAACATTGAAACTATTCTAGAGCCAAAACTAAGACCTTCCATCAGTGATCTCTTTCCCAACAACGCATCATTTATTTTTCAGCAGGATTCCGCTCCTTGCCACACAGCAAAAATATCGAAAGAGTGCTTTAGTACAAAGTGCATTGAATTGTTATCATGGCCAGGAAACAATCCTGACTTCAAAATTATTGAGAACTTATGACACCGTTTGAAAACTCTTATACATATGAAGCATTCATCAAATAAAAGAGGATTAATTGAGGATATAATTGTTTCCTGGCATCATGCAATAACAAAGAAAGAGCTTAAACCTCTCGTCAGCTCAATAAAACTTCAATCTGAAGCTATAATATAAAATAAAGGCTACTCTACTAAATACTGATAACTCACTGCAGTCATCAGCATCTAATGTATATAGATAATTATTGGCGCTCAACTATTTTTGTATTGAACATATTTAAATTTTACGATTCGATTGAAATCAGCATTAAATTATCCTTAAAATGTTATATAACAGTATGCCTTTTGTGAAACGTTACATTTTATATAAGCATACAAATTTAGAAAACTTAAAAATTTTCAAAAATTAGAAAACTTAAAAAATTTTCATATATATATATATATATATATATATATATATGAAAATTTTTATATATATACGCCATTTTTAATTTCAGGCGGCTCCACGTCATTTCGAGAGCAAGAAAAGGTAAACTATATTTATGTATTTTATATAATTGATTCTTAATTAAATGTGTTTAGTACTTTGTATAAAAATACATTATATTATCATGACATATCAGGCACATTATATTAGCATGTAATTTTTTTATAGAGAAGATTTCATTTACGAAGATTATTAATCAACCAACGAAAACTAAGCTAGTGAACATGCTAAGCTAAGCTAAGCACACACATGCTAAGCTAAGCACACACACACACACACACACACACACACACACGCACACACACACACATATAAATATGTATTGTTAAGGAACGCGGGAATCTTTCCGATTTGTTGGTTGATGAAGAAATGCAATCAATAAGCTTCAGTAGCAAACAACGAATTATATTAAATACCATGACAAGAATATGCAGACAACACATGCACAGCCGAGACAAAATAGACAACACACAGCAGCACACTACAACAAATAGTAGCCCACAAGTATAATCGGTAGTAATAACAACCACAGCACATAAAAAGGCCAGACAGGATTCAGCAGGAGGAAGGAATCTTCGTAGCTATTCTCTACTGTCTCTCCAAACGCCTGCAATTCTCCACTGTCTCCTGTGTTTAGCTATGTCCAATTGCCAACTCACTGCTACAAGATTGGTTACTCCTTACACGGTTCGATACTGCTTCCACAATAAATACCAGAACTCGATACACAGCTCAATTTCAGCAATTCAGCTGCACATAATGCTTGCTCTTCGCTGGACTAATCCAACTATTTGTCGTTGACTCTTTTCACGATTCACGACTCTGTAAAAGACTGACTTTGGCTTGAGGTCCCAAGCTCTGGGATCACTGACTAGGCACCCGATCGGCATCCAACAAAGTTGATCGTAAAACGAGCTTTGTAGTGATGCAATTTTACAGATTTAT
>JAPMOR010068212.1:203020-218237 GCA_026543865.1 Argiope aurantia | reverse complement strand
AATCCGCTCTTTTGGTTAGAAATTTAACAATTTTAAAACAATTTCCCTTTAAAGCAATGTATTCTTAATTTTTGCTCGAAGTTAATTTGTAATTCATAAATTATATTATTTATATATGGTTATCCTTTTGCAGCCGCATGATAGAAGTGCTTTTATTTATTGAAGATCCCACAGTAATTGTGATGTCGCATGTTCCTTTATATAAGGTAAGTTACTATTTTGAGATTTCCTTAAAATTATTTAGTAATAATTGTTTGCCGTGGTTTACAAATTAAGCTAATATGCAGGTAACTGTAATAAAAACATTTTAGGAATCTATCAAATTTGTTATTTTTTAAAAATAATATGATGAAATTTGAGTTTAAAAAATGAATATATTTTTGAATTAGCAATTAATGAATCTGGATTTAAGAAACAAGCCATTTACTTGAAGAGCTACTGGAAAAATTTCTACAATTACGATTGAAATAACGATTTCCACGATTGAAGTAAATATTTTCTTTATAAAATTCCTAAGAATAGCAGACATTGTAAATTCATAAATCTGGCGTGTTAATCTGTTTTTTTAAATAACATTTACATCTAATTTTATTTGCGAAATTAACATATGCAAAAGTGTATTATGAATACACATGGTGTGTGACATAATTATTTGTAAAATTGCTGAAATCATTAATTTTAACACAAAATGAAATAATAAGATAAATTTATTTTTTACATCCTTATTTGAAACAAAGCATGGTAATTTGGCCTATAAATATATTAGAGCTCCAATCTGAATCAGCCGTAATAATAACTATAATTGCCTGCTTATCAATAATGTTTGTAAAGATGATATTTAGAAACATCACAAGATTAAAATTTGATACGCTTTTTCCAACGTGATATATGCTATCTAAATCTGATTTATAAATTTTTCTTACTTTTGAATAAATTTCTTAAAAGACAGGTCTGACTCTGAGTCCATTCAAGTAAAAACTCTTACATGCAATGAACTAAATGGGTGAAATTTGACATATGAACTTATTAATAAAATTGCAGGTACCAAATTTTCGACTTATAGCATCAACTTGTTAACCGTCTTTTGATTTTTCTACATGTGCACGGCAAACATTCATAAAATGAATTAATTGTTGCCTTTAAAAAATTTTTAATTCTTTTCAAACATTTATTAAAATTTTTGTTTACATAAAAAATTAATTCCTTTGTTCTATGAAATTTTATCAAGACAATTTTTTTGCAAAACGAGAACCTTTCTCTCTATGTTACTACAAGAGATGATCTTTCCAAGTTCAGCTGATGTTCCATAATTTGGGTGGCGCAGTATAGCCAAATATGGCTCTTGCGCCAGTAAAACACACAAAACCAATCCATAATGTGGGATGAATAGAAAATTAATTCTGAAGGGAATCATAATCAGATGAAAAGGAAATCAACATGCATTCTCCAAATTTCCACACCATGTGTACATAATTACATTTCATCGATAGGAAAGCACTCAAATGAATTGATTTTCTGTGGAATCTCAAAACTGTACTGAAATGTATAGCTTATTAAATTATTACATATTAAAATTTAGTCTAACTGCACACATTTTGCATTTTTTGTAAATATCGTTAAAATGGAAATAATTCGTTCTTTTATTGTAATATATTGGGTTGGCAATTAAGTAATTGCGGATTTTAAATAAGAAGGAAATTTCAAACTTTTTGTTCAAAAAAATATAAATTTATTCAATTAGAACTGTTTTTGTCGATGAATTTTGGCATCTTTCAGGCAGTGTCATAATTCCATGTTCATAAAACTGCCGATTTTTGCCAGCAAAAACTGAATTAAATGAGATTTTACATCAGCAGCGTCATTAGAAATTTTTCCATTTAAGGAGTTCTGAATGGAACGAAATAAATGGTAATATGAAGGCACAAGTTCAGAGTTATATGATAGATATGACAACACATCCCAACCTAGTTCCAATAATTTTTGATGAATAACTTTGGCGGGCTTTGTATTGTCATGCTGGAAAACACCCTTAACATTTGCTAATTCTTGCCGCTTTGCTTGAATTGCATCGCTCAATTTGGCGAGTTGTTGAATGTACATGTTTGAATTGATTGTTTGGTTGTTTGGTAAACGTTCAAAGTGTAGAATTCCTTTATAATCCCAAAAAGCTGACAGCATAATCTTTTTTTTTTTGTGAATCTTAGCTTTTGGTGTCGTCAGAAATGGATCGATTTCGTTTCGTTTCAGAAGCGAATCGTGGATGCTAATGTGTTGCATCAAATGAATTTCCTTAAATTGACGAGGGATCCATAAATCAAGTTTCTTGACAAAACCAAGCTGCAGAAAAATTTTTTTTGAATGCATGTATGCTATACATTGAGTTTCTTTGCAATATCACGTGTTTGATATGACAATAAGAATCAATAATGTCTTTGATATGGGTCTTATCAATTTCAGTTCAGATCGTGAAAAATCATCAGAACGAAATTTGATGAACTAATTTTGACACTGCTTTTTTTCAAGGTTTCATTCATATATACGGCACATAACTTTTTATGTACTTGAAATGCGTCCTTGCCTTTTCGCAAATAATGCTATAAAACATGCCTGAAATGTGCGATTTGTTGGTCCATTTTTAAATTGACATAAAAACGAATCTGAATAACTAATCGATATAATTTTTTATTAAATTAAAGGTGGACTTTAATTTAGTAAATAATTAAACTATATAGGTAGGAGTTTTGAACACTTGACGAAAGCAAAATAATATGCTAAGACCATTTATTGACAAAATCCGTAATCGCATAGTTGCCAACTAAATATCTCTTACACTTTTTTTCCACTCAGGCAGGAGATCTCTTCAGCCATATCGGAGGACTGATGGGCTGCTGGCTGGGAGTGTCTGTGGCAACTTTCGCTGGCCTTGTAGAAAGTACACTCAGGAAAGCAATGTATTTGATGCAAAAATTTCAGAGAAAGCATAAAGGCTGCTTTGTACATCAATATTCCTACAAAAATTGTCATAAAAGGCATAATTTTCAAGCTATATATTTTAAAAAAGTAAATCGATTATTCCAGCGTGTTCGAAATGTATAAATCAAAAACTGTAATACAGTATGTATACTGATCAGGAATAAATATTTTTTGTTGAATATGTGTGTCGTGGCTGGTTCGTGAGTACTTTGAACAAATAGGCAAATAGAAAACTTGACAACAAATTTATTGCAGATTCGTTCGAGTTACTCTGCTCAGTAACTCCTTCTTCTCCAAGAGCCAACGCCCGAATGACCTCACTCTTTTGATTACACTCGCGCTAGTGGTCTACTCGCGCTAGTTGTCATCTATGAACGTTTATTTCCTAACGCTTCAAAATCCTATCACTACAATGTGTATTAATATTATAAACTGATTAGACATGAAAAATTATTTCTGTTTCTGATCATTGCATAACTATATTTCAATGCATCAGGTCAATTATCATCAAAGAGACCTTAAAATTCTCTCTATGACATCGGACCTAATATGAAATCATGTGTTGAAAAATTTTAAAAGCAATTTATATTTGGAAAATATTTGAAAAATTGAAAGAAAATCTAAAAAGTGCCATAACTTTTTCAAAATCATACATTAATATAGAGCATTGAAATAATTTTCAAAAGCTTCGTATTTCTAATTCTCAAATCAAATTTGTTAAAGTTTTTAAGTTACTGGATTTGCAAGTAAATTCATAATAGAAATCAATTCCTACCATTAAATATTTTACAATTCCCAAATGGTGAAAATCAGCGTTTTTAAGGACGAAAAACTATTTGTATAGTGAGTGTGCTGTGATTTTCTAATGAACTGCCCGGTTTTAAATATAATATTTTTTAATCTACACAAACACAACTACACTACAAAATTTACAAACACACATAGACAATTAGATTAAAGAAAACAGTATGGTGGAGGGATTCCATCGGTTCCAGTTGAAAGCAGTCGGCGTTAGCGCAAGGATTGCGCATGGGAAAAAGTCGACTTCAAGATGCAGGTCACCTGTTCTATTGCTTTTCTGTAAACGCCACAAGGGGCGCTCTCTGCTCAAGGGGAAAAAGAGGTGCTACATTTGTCAATAGAGTATAGCCTATTCGACCTAAAAAGAGTCCATTATCAAGTCGAGTATCAAAAGTCCATTATCATTAAAAATGAAGCAAAGGCTTGAAAGTGAGTATAGGAAGTAATGGTTTCATTGTCTTCATAGTCATCTCATTTCAGTTCAAAATGAAGTTTATTCCGTTATTGACCTGTTCAAAAGAGGATAAGTAATTAAACTAAGCTAATTAAATTTGTCTAAAATTTTGCAAAACAATATTACCTTCCTGTGATTATTGCAGACATCATACCAACCTTATATTATCCATCTATTTTGTGTTCAAGATAATGTTTTAACTACATAATATTTCATTTATGAAGAATTTTTTTTATAAATACTACTAGAAGAAAGCACATAAGTTTTAATAAAAAAAATTGTTTCATGGAGCGGAAGTAAGATCGTAAGTTTAGTAAAACGCGTTTAGTAAATTCATTGAAAATCGCAAAAGCAGACGTCGAAACGACAATGAGCCCAACGAAGAGAATGGCGTTATGAATGCAAGGATTAGGATTAAGGCAATCGAGGAGAAGCCTTCTCGTATACAAATTTTTCACGCGTTCGAAGAAAATAAAAGCAGCTAGTAAATATTCGTTAAAGAACATTTCAGAATTGATGTTCGTTAAACTTCATTCGCAAACAATATGTCAGATTTCACGAATGCAACTGAAATCATTGTTGTGTACCAGAATGTGCTTTCGCTTTAAAAAAATTCATAGTTGAATACCATTTGTTATTTTTTTATTAATCTTTTCTATTGCTTCCTAAAATTCTCGGTCTCCCTATATTTTTTTCGATTTTCACCCACTTATCGTTGTTTGAGACCCTATGCCGTATGGTGATTTTTTTATCCACTCTATGCCAACTATCCTCTCTGAATTTGCCGGTCGAATTCGACAACATCCTGTATTCGGAGTTTTTTTTTTAATATATGCAAATTAATAAGATATTTTTATAGCTTTATGTTTCATTAGTTGATATGCTGTTTAACAATGAATTGTTGAGCATCACAAGATACGAATTTTATCTGCTTCTAATTCATCATCCGATTAATTACATAGGACAAATATCATGCTTATTCGAAATTATTTATTCTATAGAATATGAGCATGCACCTTGAATTATAGTGAAATTTTTTTTAAAAAAATAGAAATTATCTGAATTTTAATACAGATACGAGCATCTTTATAGATAAAAATTGACTACAAACTTTAGATCATTTTTCAAAGGGAAGAAAACATTTTGCTCTCAATGCCCCACAATTAGCTTTCGAGTAACTAACAGCATTCTGTACTTCTTGACAGTCTGTTCAGCAAATAACTATCAATGATTCAAGCGAAAATGAAATGTGTCAGTTGATTTCATTTCTCCAATTTATATAATCAAATTAATGCTAATCAATATTGATGTTTTATTAGCAAGTCATTGCAAAGAGAATGTTCAACTTAACGCTATCCTTTAGTTGAAACAAACTGATTTTAATACTTTTTTATAAATATGTTTATTAAATTAAAATATGTGATTCCATTTTAATTATTTATATTTAATTTTTGAATGCAGATGCATCGCATAAATAAGTGAGTAAATATCTCATTTAAATTGCAAAAAGAATCTTAAAGAAAAGACATTAGACTATTTTTATCAAAAAAATTCTATTCTTTAGAAGATAGAAAATATTATAATGAAAAAGAATTTATTTTGAAATGGAAAATGGAATTCAAAAATTATAATTTCATTTTCATTATTTAATTAATTAATAGAAATTGAAATAAATAGAATTAAATCAAATTATAGGTATTAGTCAAGTAATAATTTAAAAGAAATTTTAATTGACCAATTCTATAAAAATTACATTCTTTAAGTAAACATGGTTTCCTCACATGCAAGCAAGGGAACCGCACACCGACTGAAGAAAAACTCCGGAAATATTCTGTTTCCGGTGTCAGGATTGCCAGAATGTTCGCTTAAGGCAGAGATCTGTCATCGCATCCAGCGGCGCATTACAGTTCTGGTGCTACAAAATTTAATTTTTTTGAAATTTAAAAAAACATTGAAAAAATAAAAAGAAATAATGAAAAATATTAAATCTATCAAAAATTCTGTTTCCAAGATTATATTGAAAATTTCAATGTGTCCATTCATTTTTTTCAGTGATTGACAGTAAACTAAATTTTATTTTTTAGAGACCAAAAGGATTTGTAATCACAAAGTGTTTAGTGTTTAATCTCTCTCTAAAAAATAATGCACCTTAAATTACATGGATACAAATGATTTTTAAAGAATTTATTTTAAAAAAAGAATTGAGATAAATCATTTCAATTGCGTCTAAGATGACGTATATACCATTTTAATTACAAGAACACAAACTCATAAGGCACATCTGAATTTATTCGTTTACTTAGGCTTTTCTTCTTTCTTCACATCCTTAAAATTAAAATAAAAGTCCAGTTTATGGTTCAAAAATTATTTTAGGGGTAGATTTGATTTTTGATTGACTTACCGTACTAAATTTCCTTAAATTGATCTACTAAAATCCAAATGAGCTCTCTATTGATATCGTCGTTATAACGATAACGACCATTAGGATATTTTCTGGCATTTTATTTCTTTTACATGAATTGTGATATTAGAATTTAGCTTCAAGTCATAATCCAGGTATTACAATGTTAATCTAGTTGGTTTGCGCCAATGAAACTGAAAGCTATAAATTCTCTGTAGATTCGCCTAAGCAATATATTACTTATTTTCTTACTCTTGCTATGAAATAATGCACTTGTACCGCAGCGCCCTCTTTAATGTTGGAAATTTATCCACTACAGCTGCTTAACACTCTAGATTCGACAATAACATTAACTTTTCACTTTTTTAAATATGAAGGATTACTAAATCTAGGAATCTATTAATATTAATAATATTGTATCTTTAATTCTTAATATTTCTTGAAGTAACCGATATTTGCTGAAGTTAGTTATTAATAATATAATAAATTCAAAAAACGTTGGTCAGTTTAATTTTTCATGAGCAAAACACAAATTCAGTTTTGATTTTGTTTTTGTTTTTGTTTTGTTTTGAATGTCAGATAAGAAATTTATTATCTCTAAATTACATAATAATATTTTTTTATTTTTCTGTTGTTTTTCTCCTATATATAACGTATTCAAAATTCTTCATGGTCTGAATCTATACAATACTTAGTTCGTTTGAGGAAATAAAGTAGTAAAATCTTCATAACAATATTTATTTCACAAGAGGCAACATAAAACTCTTAAAATATTCTACTGATAATGGGATCATAACTTCTGATTACAATATTCACCCAGGAGTGTAAAGACGCCGGCAGCGCTATCTAGCGGTAGATTCAATTCCCTTTACTTTGCAACATTAGCAATGCTGCGTTCAGATAGAATATGCTACAAAGCTTATTACTTATTAGCACCTAAATATAAAACACATTTATTAAATTATTTTTCAAAAGATAGAAGACATCAGAAAACATTTAGTTACCAAATAAATTATTCAAAAATATTTAAAGTGTCGTATTCTAGAAAATATTAGCAAGACAAGACAAACCAAAATTTTTTCCTTAAAATTATTTATTGTAGCATTTAAATCTATGTAAATATAAATAGTAAAAATTATAAAACATTTCACTGCAAAAAAATATTATCTCCCTTAGAAAGTCCGATGCAACCCAGAATGAGATCCAGTTAAGCTATATGGTCACAGCATTTTTTGCAAGTGGATTGGATTTTTTTTTTTACCACTTTCGAAGTAAAGACACTTAAGATGGCAACTTTTTAAATCTCTCTTGTCCAGTTTATTGCTAAGAAAAGAATTCTCTTCCCTCCATTTTTTTAATGGGAAGATTAGCCAGGGGGTCAGTGTTCTGTTTGAAGAGATAGGGAGGCATGTTTTGTTGTTTGCAAGAAATGTTATTCTATAATGGGTGTGTTGTTTTAAGGAATTGCCTGGTTTTAAATATACTATTTTTAATTTCCACAAACAGCTACACTACAAAATTTACAGACACTTATTATTAAGACACACATAAAAAATTAGGTTAAAGAAAACTGTATGGTAGAGGGATTCCACGGTTTCCAGCCGAAAGCATTCGGCTTTAGCGCAAGGGTTGCGAATAGGGAAAAAGTCGACCTTAGGATGCAGGTCTGCCATTCAACTACTTGTCTTCTGTAAAACTCCAGAAGGGACGCTCTCTGCTCAAGGGGAAAAAGAGGTGCTACAATTCGGGGTTTTCTAAAAAGAGGAGATGCAAATGCCTTTAATTTACTCTGTTCCAAACTGTAATGGAATTTATAGGAATGGTTCAATAGCCAATACTTTTTAGGATTTCTGAAGGATGAAACTCTTAAAATGAAATGGTTAAGTGCCAGATATCGAGAAGGGAATTTTATCCTATGCACCATAAGAGTATAAGATCATTTAAATCTTTTAAATTAATGTCAAATGTTTCAAGTGGAAAAATCATTTATTCATGTGGCATTATAAAAAGAATTATTTCATAAAATGCTAAATTCAGACAGAATTATGTGCAATGATAATTATTATATTTTCCACAATTCTGTTTGCAACTTTTGTTTATTGTTATATAGCTATTCCATATGTATACTTATATAGTTAAGTTTTGTTATATAACATAACGATAAAAAAAAACCAAACGAACAACGTTCTTCATTTATGAATATGTATTGTGTCTTGATGTATATATATTGCTGTATTTAAATCCAGCATGAAAGGAAGTCAGAGTAACCTCATTTATTGTAGGTCTGCGAATTACATTTTAAACCAAATGACATTCAAACAAATCCCTGGCTGTTCGATTTAAAATCAGGAAAATTGTTAAGTGTCCATCTTAAATATTCACTGAAACTATTCATTGGGCAATTCGGTCTCTGATGCCGAATTGTGCCTGTTTCATGTTCTTCGTCAACATTTCATTGGAAAAATCCAGAAATAAAAAGAAATGAAATTAGAATAACAATACAAAGAAAACACTATCCAATAAATTAAGAATAAAAGAAATACGATAAGACAAAAGCATTTAAAAAATCTAAAAAACACAGGAACCGCATTTCGGTAGTAAATGTGACAAGTTTCTGGAATATCCTTCATAAAGAAAATGGAACTTGATTTGTGAATATCGAATCAAATTCTGGTCCTGAAATTGCAATATCAGTCGTAATAAACAATTTATTAGAAGTGTGTACATTTGTTGGAAAAACGAGCCTGTCAAGTACTTCAAATATTATTTCCTTGCCAAAAAAAAAAAAAATGTTAATACAGTACATTCCCTAGTATCCGGCGCGCGACTATCCGGCTTCCGTTTTATCTATGCATTTTTTTTAATCATAAGTAATTAAGGGAGGAAAGATATTGGAAACGGTGGTTTGCTACTATCTCCCTACGTGTCGTATGCAAAATACAAGTTGTGACAGGAAAAGAGCAGCGTTTTTCATTTATCTGTGAAAAATAAAATACGTTTGAGTCAATTTTTTTAAGAATTAGGCCTATGACTTACGTTAATGTTTTGTTTATATTTCCTGTATTTAAGATAGGCATTTTAGAATTTATGTTAACATTTGAACAGTTTATATCCTTTAATTTATTTTTTTCAAATCAATTTTTGAAACGGGCAGTGCAGTATATAAACATATAAATTACCAACACAGAGATTTCTATTTTAATTCGACACGTTACCGGCAACTTCTATGATTCCCCAGGTACCGGCCGCGTTCAGATTCTATTTGGCTTGAAATAAATGGAGGGCTTAGTACTCAATAAGAAACGGGAAATTACATATTATTACAGTGAATTTTGGTGCAAAAACTTTATCTTCTAATATTGGTGGGCAAAGAAATGAGCTCATAGAACTCTCTCCAGCTTTTTTGTTATCCTATCGCCACACTGGGCTGGATACTCGAAAGCATATTGTAATATAAATAATTTAAATGAAATATTAGAGCATCTGCCAGAAATAAAGACGAATAATATATTGCAGAATTCAGATATGTCCCAGATTTTGCATTGGTAATTCAAAATAAGCACGGTAAATGGCACTTCACCGAAATGTTGAAATTCTGCCATTACTTTTGTTGCAGAGCCAGCGCAAGAACTTAAATCTTGATCTGGCAACAACTTTTTCTCTGGATCTGGCAACAACTTTTTCTCTTGATCTAGCAACAACTTTTTCTCTTCATCTGGCAACAATTCTTCCACGCCAGAATACTTTTGTTTTACCGCGCGTAATAAAGATGTGTCTCCTGTAGCTGTGTGTGTGTGTGTGTGCTTTTGTGATGTTATGTTAATATTGTACCCCTGCATTAGATGTCTTCTTCAATAGTTGCTTTACGTATAATAAATGGAAAAAAAGACAGATCAGGTCCCTTTTATTTGATTACCCACGAACATTTTGGCGCCCAACGTGGGGCCTGATCTAATGGAAAAGCAGCTATCAAGATCGAAAGGAATCAGTAACCAGGAAGGTGAACGAATATTTTCCTTTATTTAAGAGAAACTCGGACATTTAAAAGAATTTAATTTCATCGATTTGAATGTCCGAAGTTAAAAGGAATAAATGTAACAATAGAGTGAAAGTTGATTTTTATATTTGAAGTTGAATTTTCGTTACATATTGATACTATCTATTCGCTTTAAAGATATTGGTTACTGATAGAATACTATTGAAATATTGATTGATAATGTATGAATAAATTTAAAATTGATATTGAAATTTGATGTATTAGAAATACAATTTTGATTTTGGAATTTTTGAATATTAAATATAAAGAACGATGGATGAAATTTCTAAATTGAGGAAAGCCAGAGGTTTGCATACATCTTCATTTACAAAGTACATTAACAAGATTAATAATGATTTGGAAGAGAAAATAGATTCTCTTACCACCAAAGATTTGCAAGAAGCCTTAAATTATTTGAATATATCGTTTACACAGTTAAAAGACTATGATAAACATACAAAATCTAATCAAAGATGATAGGGAATTCGAAACCATAATCGAGTCGGCATTCGAATACAACGGAAAAATTATCGTTTGTTTGTCCAAGTTGTCAGCGCAATTAAAATGTTTACAAGACAATCCAGAGCGCCTATCAATAACATCAAATGTTTATTTGTTAGGCACTACAGGAAATCCTAATTTAGATGCAATAAACAACATTCAGGAAAGTTCAGCCATCGTAGCTGTAAACGAATATAATTTTAAGACCATAAAACGGCCTAAACTTACAATTGAAAAATATTATGGAGACCCCTGTTGCTGGTTAGAATTTTGGAATCAATTTCAAAATTCTATTGATAATAACAAATCTCTGTCAAAAATAGATAAATTCTCATATTTAAAGTCACTATTAGGGGGTGCGGCCGCGATTGCCATTAATGGCTTTGCGCTCTCAGACGAGAATTATGATCAGGCTTTAAAATTGTTGAAACAAAGATTTGGCAGAGAAGAACTGGTTATTAACGCACACATGTCAAAATTACTAAATCTTGTACCAGTAACTGATTCAAATAATATTTATGGTCTGAGGAAGTTGTATGATACAGTGGAGATAAACTTAAGAAGTTTAGAATCATTAAAAGTTACTTCAGAGATGTATGGGCATTTACTCTATCCCATTTTAATTAAATTGATTCCGAAAGATCTTGTCCTTGAATTTAATAGAAAAAGAGTTGATAGTTCGGTGAAGTTCGAATTTAATGTAACTTACTAAATTTCTTAAGAATTAAAATTGAATGTAGAGAATCCTCCGCGTTTATGCATACCGCGAAAGGCGATAAACGCAAAGAAAATTCCCTCCCGAAAGTGAAACAGAATTCTTTCAACAACTTCAGTCGAAACACAGCTAGCTCGCTTGATAAATTGCGAAGTCCAAGGTCAAGCTCAAAACCGCAAGATCTTCAATGCTTTTCCGCGTCAGCATTAAATCAAAATTGTTTATATTGTAAAGGCGAACATCGATCGGAGTTATGTTCTCAAACCGACTTAGAAACGAAACTGTGTGTTTTAAAACAAGATGGCAGATGTTTTTTATGCTTGAAGCCAAAACATCGAGTTAATGAATGCCGCCAGAGAAGATATTTGACATGTGAGATATGCGGGAAGAAGCATAATAGATCTATTTGCTCTCAAGCAGAATCGAACACGCCCGATTTAAATAAAGATAATAAGAGCATAATTACTGCAATTTCACATTACGATAAAAACAAAACAAACTTTTCTCGCGGTAATATATTTCTTCAAACATATGCAGCCCTCGTGCGCAATGATGAAATAAACGAATTTGAAACAGTACGACTAATGTTAGATAATGGAAGTATGAGAACATTTATAACACGTGAAGTTTCAGAAAAATTAAAGTTAAAAGTAATAAGAAAAGAATCTTTATCGGTATACGCTTTTGGTGCTAAACAAGCAAAGGAACATTCTTACAATATAGTGAGAGTAGAATTAAAAAACCGTGAGGATCCCTCTTTATGTATTGAAGTAGACGCTTTGGTTACAGAAAACATTTCAGCCACTACTCTTCCTGTACCTAACAACAATATTACTAAAACGTACAATAAATTGAAGCATTTGCAGCTAGCTGATAATATTGATAATAGAGGCAAGAATATCTCAATATTAATTGGTGTAGATTATTATTATGAAATCGCTTCAGGCAGAATAAAAGGATTAAATAACAACCTTTGGATGGTGTTTGCAAGGACACGTAGGTTTATCAAATGATTTAATGACCATGAAGATTGTAGTAGATGAAAAGGATGTTTCGGACCAACTTAAACAATTTTGGGATCTTGAGAATTTAGGAGTAGAAGGGGTTGAAGAGGATGATTTAGAAAAACGTACTATAGATAAAGAAATTCTGAAACAATTTGAAGAAAATATTGTTTATCAAAATAAAAGATATACTGTAAAGTTTCCTTGGAAAACAAATATGAAAGAATATTTAGCTAATAATTTTGAAGTGGCTAAAAGGAGGTTTTCGCACTTAAAATCAAAATTTATTAAAGATAATTCGTTATTTTTAGATTATAAAACTGTTATTGAAGATCATTTAAAAGAAGGTATCATTAAGAAAGTTATAACATATGCAGAAGGAAAACCTTCATTTTCTTTGCCTCACAGGGCGGTAATAAGGAAAGATAAAACTACCACACGTTTGAGAGTGGTATTTGACGCGAGTTCTCATGCGAAAGGACAATTGTCGTTAAATGATTGTTTACATACTGGTATCAATCTCATTCCAGACCTTTTTGAGATTTTAATAGGTTTTAGAGAACAAGCTGTTGCCATAACTGCCGACATAAAGAAGGCCTTTCTGCAAATACAGATTGCCGAAGAAGATCAGAATTATACGAACTTCTTCTGGACGGAAGATCCGGAAAAGGAAGAAGAGGAAATTTTCAAGATGACTCGAGTTCTTTTCGGTGTCAAATCAAGCCCCTTCCTTGCAGCTACAATCCAACACCATCTAAAGAGGTATGTAGAACAATTTTCTAATACCTGTCAAATGCTAGAAAAAGCATTGTATGTCGACGATTTAATCTGTAGCCAAAGAGACTTTGATTCAGCTTTTAAAACAAGCCCAGAATGTTTCAACATCTTTAAAGAAGCGAACATGGAATTAAGAAAATGGAAAACTAACTCAGTTGAGCTTCGTGATAAATGGAGAGAGGCGGGTTTCGAAATAGATGAAGAAAAGCATTCAATTAATGATAACTCTGCTGTAACTCCTTGTAAAGTGCTAGGATTAGCCTGGGATTCCAATTTAGATGTATTCCAGTTTGACACTCGAAGCGTAGAGAAATTCCTGTTTAAAAATATAAATTCCAAACGATATGTTCTTCAAGTAGCTGGACGCATTTTTGATCCAGTGGAGTTTTTAGGATCTTTTACCATCAAGATAAAATGTCTAATACAGGACATTTGGTGCTTGGGATTAGACTGGGATGACCCTCTCCCGAAAACACTGACCACTAAAATAAATGAAGGTGCGAAGAAATAAAAAAATTGCATCTCATTAAAATACCTAGATATTTTTTCGCCGAAGCAAAAACCAATGAAATAACTGAAGCTCAACTACATTGTTTTTCCGACGCCTCAAAGAGGGCATATGGAACTGTAGTGTACATTAGAATCTTATTGAGAAACGGAGAAATCAAATCAAATTTTGTCGCTTCAAAAAGTAGAGTAGCCCCTCTAAAGACGCTTTCGATCCCAATATTAGAACTAATGGGTGCTCTTTTAGCAGCAAGGCTAGGTTGTAAAATAGTTAAGTGCATTAACTTTCCTGTTACACGATTCTTCTGGACTGACTCTTCAATTCTTTACTATTGGATGAAGGGTGACCCTGAAAGATTTAAAGTGTTCGTAAAAAACAAAATTAAAGAAATCCAAAATCTAACCAATCCCACTGAATGGAATCACACTCCTGGAACTGATAATCCGGCCGATCTAATATCAAGAGGGTTAGCGGTACATGAAGTGAGAAACTCTAACTTCTGGTGGCATGGGCCAAATTGGTTGTTAAAAAATGAATGTAAATGGCCTAAATTAAGTAAAAAAAATAATGAGACAAATATCAAAGAAGACGCAGACAATTTAGAATTGAAAAAGACCGTTCAAATAAGTTCAACAATAGTAAAAGTAAATCTATTAGACGATGATTTGATTAAAAGATATTCTTCTTTCAGCAAATTAATTAGAGTAACTGCATGGTGTTTACGATTCTTACATAATTGTAAATTAGCTCTGCAAAACAGAAAGAGAGATCATTTAAATGTAACAGAATTACAAAATGCTACAAAATCTTTAATAAAAATTATACAAATGAGAGAGTTTGAATTTGAAATAAATTGTCTAGAAAAGAATAAAATTCTTCCTAAGAATAATCCCCTTCTGAATTTAAATGTATTCTTAAATAATGATGAACTTTTAAGAGTAGGCGGAAGATTAAAATTTTCTGATCTTCCAGATTCACAAAAATTTCCTCTATTCTTACCTAAGAAACACCGTTTAACAGATATACTTATAGAATATTTTCATAATA
>JAPMOR010068212.1:173671-191883 GCA_026543865.1 Argiope aurantia | reverse complement strand
CTGGCATGTATTTTAATCAGCGACATCTATTGGTAAACATGCGAAGTATCTATATAAACGACAATAGTTTTGGGTTTTACCAATTTACTATAACTTTATTGTTATCATTTTGAAAGTTTTTCATTTAGTATTATTGCGTTGTTTAGTGTATAAAGAACCCAATCATGGAACGCTCCAAATTGCATTTTCGACATTCATTACCTTTTTTCGTTTGATTTGTAGAAATCTGCTGCCGAAGTCCATCGGACACTTTTAGAAACGTATGGTGATGCTGCTCTGTCGTATCTTCAACGATTTAAGAGTAATGATTTCGTGGTTCTGCCTGGCGGACCAAAAAAAGAGTTATTGGATGAAAATGGGAAAAGGTTGTAGAAAATGATATAAAATATTTTGATTGATATATAAAGTGTACCAATTTTTCTCAATAAATTCCTCTTTAAAATGAAAAAAAAAATGATCAAAATACATGCAAGCGCCTGATATTATGAGAAAAAATGGTGGTACAACAGGCAGTTTACATTAAGAACTCCACCATTCGACCGACTTTACTAGATCAAGCATCACTTGTTTATCAATGAAACGAAAGCGCTTCTGTTGTACATAAAATATTTCGGTAGGTAAAAAATTTACATAGAAGACCTATGAATATTCTGAAAATGATTTTGCATTTCGAAAAGACAGGAAAACTCACCGTTAAATCTGAACAAAACCACAGAACAATTCAATTTCAGGACGCTGTAACTGCGCCTGCGGCAGGGAACAGCCGGTACACTTGCCATCAATGGTAATAATGCGATATCAAAGGAATTGCATTTGCCATATATGAAAGAGGACAGAGAGCTATGTGAAATGTTCCCAAGTGTCATCATTCTAATATATCCGATACTCAGCATTTGCATTTTTGTGATGATAAGGTATAGGAAACTCTTCTTTTTGATGTTGATTGCTCGAAAGACAATAGATAATGAATTTTTTGCATGTTCCAGAAATGAGAGTATGATGTGGATTCACCTCATTCTTCGTCAGTTGTCCTTACTTCTTTGAGAAAAACATGAACTCAAGGGAAATAACATGCTTATTTATTGGCTTTAAAATATGCAATGATGCTTCGATATGAATTTCATGACGTCAACGGAGATATTTTAATCACAACAAATTTTTCTTGCAAAATATTGCATCTATGCACATCGCATTGCCTATTTAAGAATTATTATGGCAAAATTTATCGGATGGCAGAGTGATTATAAAGTCATTTTAAACATCTTAGCCTCTCTGTCACACTATTTTAATTCTCGTGACTTTTGGCTGTAGGAATATTTGAAGAGCCATGTTTATAAAAGCAGTCTTCTGAACTTAAATGTATTTAAATGAAGTTTTTACATTAATTAATTTTAATTAAAGTATCATAACTTATATTCCACCTTTGTTATAATGCACCGAATGAAATTTTTAGAGAAAAGAGAAGGCAAGACCGATCATATATTTTATGATGTGAGATCCCACATGTGATATCAATAAAACTATTGAACAAATCTTTTTTAGTCAACAGTGTAACTGATAGCTAATTTCGTCTGATAACAAAAATAAAGTTATTGCATGATAAAACATTTTTTGTAGATAACAATTATTCCATCTTCACTTTATAGTGTCATTAACGATCGTTGTTAATCATTCTAAGAAGCAGCAATTGCCTTTCTCTGCAAGACCATTTTCTGCAGTAGTGACTGAAATATGAACTATTAATTTTTTTTTCTTTTTAAGATATCAAAACAGCACACTCAGGACAGCATGTGTACGAAATTTGGGTGAAATTGGCCGAACAGTTTTCCCTAAACACCTCTTGTTTATTTTAGATGAATCTATGTGCATTTATCTATATTTATCTTTATCTAATATACATTATCTTTATGCTTTATCTAATATACATATTAGGATGACCCATAGCTATAGGTTATTGTTCTGAAACCTATTTAAGAAGTTACTAAGACTTTCGAAGACTTTAGAGTCCTAAAGTTTCGTCCTATTCAATAAAACAATAACGAGGAAAACAGACCCCAGAAAGTTTTACTTGAATCGGATAACTATTTGACAACCTTCTGAAAGCTCGTAACTAGAACAATCTTTGAAATTACAAATGGAATTTAAAAATGTTTGTTTAGTTACGTAAAAAGTTTCTATAAGGTAAATATGTTTTTATGTAAAAAAAATTAATTTTATAGAAACAAAGCAATTATGTAAAAGACTCAAAGAACATTGAACTGTATTTTTACCCAAGAGAGGAATTATTAGTAGCTGGGTAATTTTTTACCGTGCACGGGAACGATCTGAATAACGAATTATTTCCTAATTTCTTCTTTTGTGTGAATGCTAGTGTATTTTTGAATAAGGGCGACATTTCTTTCAACAGCATCATTCACAATTTTCTTATCAAGTTTTTCATTTCCAGTTGTATAACCAGAATCAACCTCCCATTTTGAAGAGCCTTTATCGAGGAATTCTGAGCCAGTAGAAAATCTTGGGAACAAAACATTACAAAAGGCTTACTCCCCTTCTTTATAATGGTAGAAATAGCATTTTGGTGCACATGAAAATTATTACAAAAATGACAGAAGATTATATTTATATATATAAAGTCTAAAAGTAAATTATTCTTGGAAGCAAAATCAAGTAATATCAAAACTAAACACATAGTGAGCGTTTTCAATAGAAAAAAATTGCAAATACCCAGAATTCTGAAGTTTACAGTAAAAACTTTAACACATGTATGAAAAAAATATTCTTTAATATATGCTAAAATCTTCCAGTAGTAATTTTCTTCGCAATAAAATCATGAAGTAAAATTACCTATAACTCAGTATTAAATTCAGCATTTTGTTGAGGTAAATGAATATTTTTTTGTATTTCAAACGGACGTCTAGTAAACATTTTATAATTTTATTTCACAACTTTCCAACAATTTTTTCATTTATTGTTCATATGAAGGAAGTTACTAAAATTAAAGAATTGTCCAGAAAAGTAGGCTTTTGTTTTATTTATTAACTAATGATCTTTTCCTACAATTTAATGTCCTTATAACATTATTTTTATTATATGTAGTGAAATGACAACTTCTTTAATCTGGGGATCGGGTGGCCAACGGGTAACATGTTACTCAGCAAATTTGAGACTTAGTAACGAATTACCTGCAAGAACATGGTCCATAGGTACGTTTTCCATCACAAATAAGAAGTTAATATATGATATTTTTAATAAAAATTTGTATTTATAAAAAAAAGCAATTTCTTTCTTTCTAAAACTTAAGTGGAAATGGAGAACTGACATCAATAAGAACATTTAATTACAGTTTCAAACGGCATTAGTATTTTGAATTGCAATCTGGATTTAAGAATTCGATAAATATTGTAAAACTAAAAATTAAGAAAGGGAAAATTTATGAATTAAAGGCAAAATAGGTACACTTTTGAATATATGTATGCAAAAATATCCTTTGTCATCCATTGCCACTGGTTACTCTGAGCAGTTTATCTAAAAAAATGGATGTGGATCAAGTTTTGAATATTTATTCACATATTTACATATTTGTTATTGTTTGGGCTACTTAAAGAGTAAAAATGAACTGTAATCACCTGAAACAGTCATAAGAAAAATTTAGCGAATGTAAAAAAAGTTTTTGGATTACTTGTTGATATGAAGGAATTTAAATTACTCGAGTTGAGTGACAGATGTGGTCATAACTGATATATTTTCTAAAATAATATCTTAAATATAGAAACTTTCTTAAAACCTTAAATTCTTTTTTCCAAATAAATATTTTGCTGTATTTGGACAAAATTATTCTTTTACTGGTGGGTCATCGGAAAACCAAATTTTCTTAATTGTTTATTATTAATTTCACAAATGAGTTTCTAAAATTCCTCTTTATTCTCAATAAAAGCAGCGAAATGTAGTGCCATATATTGCAATTTTTATTTAAATTTGAAGGAATGTCCCTATTTTATCTTTAATAAAATGTTTAGGTTCTACCAGCAAATTTTTAAATCCATATTTACTTTATTAGTTATTTGATTTACTGGATGTACGCTGTTTAATTATGTTCTCCAGAATATTTTCGTTTAAATGATAACACTTCTGGAAACTTTCTAATTATGTAGCAGTGAATGAATTAATTGATAATACTTTTAGAAGCATTCTAATTAAATTGTAATGAATGAACTATTGGCTGCTTCACTTAAATTTATTTTCTTCTCTGATATCTCCCTGCTTTCCTTTTTATCAGATTCATTTTATGACGCTTCCAGTCAAGAAGATTTTACCTTAAACGTAGAGGAAGATGAAGCATTTTATCCTTGGAAGATTCCCCACGTTGCCGTAGCTATCCATTCTCCTTTCGTTCCAGTCCATGCTTTTGTTGAAGGAAAGTTACTGAAAATCGGATATATGTATCAGATTTTTGTTAAATTGGTAAGAAATTTTTTATTAGTCATGGACTTGAATATTACATTGTTCATAGTATGATAGTCAGTTAAAAGGGTAAACAGTTTTCAGAAATATTTTCCTGAGTAGAAGAAACGAAAACCACCTATGAACAATAATTATCGCAAACGAAGATGCATTTGCTAAAATTATTCTAATTTTCTAGCAAAAATGAGCATGGAATAAAATAATTTAATTTTCATTGTCCATGAATGATTAGCACATATCTCATAATTCAGGGGATGTTAGAAATTTAGAATTTAACTATTCAGATTGTGTCTACATTTACCTATTATTCTTATTTATTGCCTTCATATGTTTATTTTGAACAAAAAAACAATACAATGTCAAGAATTGAAATACATAATATCAATTCATGCTTTTATAAGAATTTGATCGTTGCTATTGATGTTTCAAAATAGAAATTTTCTAACAATGCGAGAATTTGATTTGGATCTGATATGCTGCACATGTCAATGCATACATCCCAGTGTCGTTTTCAGTAAATTCAGAGCTAGACATGCACTGCAGAAACAGACGTTTTAACGCCGTTGACAATTACTGGAAAGATATTGAACCGGGCAAATTTAATAAAAGCATGCCAAGAAAGAAGCATTCATCTTCATTGGGATCCCAGGTGTACAACCTGCCTATCGTAGTTTCTATGAATATGCTATACTCTGTTTCACCCTAACATGGCAGTAGTGTATATTCTAGATATGCCGAATCGCAGTCGTTGGCAGGGTAACTAGGTTACTTTAAAGTACAAAGTGACTAGAAATGCAGATCGCTGGCGAAACTATATTTCGCAAACTTTTCGCCAAATAGTAAATATTTATTTACCTTATTATATTATTACTTTATCGGAGAATTAATTGTTTCCTTATTTTATTATTTTTTCAATATTATTGATACATTATTTTAATAAATCATTAATGTTATTTCATTTCGTTTCATCGTTTCTCAAAAGAAAACCCTAAATCTTTCAATATTCTGTAAAGTGTAGTTCGGCTAATGTTTTTCGAAAACATATCTCTATCATCGTTCACATCTTTTAAAACTTTATCTAATGTTGAGATCTCATTTCTACGAAAAAATGAAAGGATTTTTCGTCAAATACAGGATAATGTAAAATCATCATATTTTACAAGACCTGAATGTTTACCTACTGAGCATGATCGCTTCTTTCCAGGAGTACTTAAAGGACTGGATGCCTTCATTTCTTTTTTCAAAAGGAAAACTGATCGTTGCGAAACACCTGTAAGATTCGAAACTTTATCGACGATTTGATTGATAGAATCTTGAGGGTTTTCTTGGAGTCGAGAATAAACATTTAATATGTTTCTGCATGCTGCACTTTTTGTTGGTTTCACTCGTCTTGAAGGTGTGCACAGCGTAGTCGGTGATAACACTTTCTCTTTTTCAGACATTTTAGAACTGAATAAAAATGACGAATCGAATAAATATTCAATAATCAAAACTAATAACTACTAATGTGATTAACAGTATCAAAAATATCAACTGGTAAAAAAGCGAGAATAAAAAAGTACGAAAGATGATAACGGTTGCGAACTGAATGAAGTTGAGTTGGCGGAGACGTAAAAGAAAAGCGCGCCAAATCTTTGACCTTGAAGACCGGTTCTAGCCAAAGTGGAATTCATTATGTCAATCTTTTAGTTTTATTCGTTCGCTTTATTTACAAAATACTTAACAGATAAGCACTTCTAACTTGAGAATAATTTTAATTACATACTGATAAAAAAAGGAATTCTGTAATTTATGATATTATTTGACAAATTTCTGCGCATTTCAACTATTTTAAAGTCGGAATTGATGGGGAACTCTTTCCCAACGCGGAGCGTCACATTTTCTACCTTTTACAAAGCTGCCAAGTTAGGGTGAAACAGAGTACAGATTGATTGCCGTCTCCCTATCCTCGTTTATGTCGTAGTATAGATGAAAATGGAACAACCCACTGATTACCTACTACGATACAACTGTTTTGCATTTTTATGGTTGCTAATATACCGTCATATTTTGCTGATCTTGTATGTAAAAGATATCCATGGTTTCCTATAACTGCGTTGAATACTAATGCTAGAGAAATGCTTGGAACATTTCTTACCTATCATGAAGCGTGAAATTGAATTCAGCGTATCGCAAGGTTTATATCATATTTTTTTTCTAAATTTCTTGCAAATCCTTATCGACATTGGCATCGGGTATATCAGCGCATATTACATAGTCGAATTCGTTTGATTCTGTTATAGAAGCAAATTTGTATATGTAAGTGTAGTAATCCATTATTTTGCCTGCTGAGTGCATGAAATAAACGCTATGATAAAATGCACACCTCAGTTCCAACGAAATATCACACGAAATAACTACATCCAAATGAAAATAAACCGAAGTTTACGAAAATTAAATTTAGCAATGCAATCGAAAGCAGTGTTTTACTCCAACAAATGGTGCCTGTTTTTAGAGGCGCCATCTGTTGGACTTCATTTTCAAAAACAGTATAAAATATATGTTTCTACCTGCTGTAGGAGTGATATCTATGTAATAAGTATATAAAAATTCGCCTGTATTCGACTGCAGCATTGTATCACAATTTCAAAGCAATTTGTGAAGAATTTTCGTAGATTACCGATTGTGAACAAACGAATATTTACATTTTCATTTATGTAGATTTTTTTTTTTTTTGCTTGACTTGGTCTTTTTAATGGTTTTCTCAGAAAAGCATTTTTATACTTCATATTTTAGAAGACATGCAACTGGTACTGTTTTAGAAGCCTTGAACTGCTCTACATCGTGCTATGCATCAGCTCAACTAAAATTAAAACTTTAATTTGAGATGGAAACTTCCAGTAATTTTTTCTCTGATTCAACAAAAAAAATCATTGCATTCTTATAGAGAAGTAACTTTCGTTCTTAAACAAGAACGAGCAAAAGTGAACGAATTTCGAAAATATTTCGTTATTGCTTACTAATGAATTTAGTTGTAAATACAGCAATTTTCAAAAATTTTATTAAAAGCACACCTTAAACACAGAACTATTCAACAAAGATAAATGAAATCGCATATATAGTTCATGAAAAATATATTTTCATCAACAGTATTGAAAGGAAATAGCAGGTTGATATATTTGTAACAACAATAAACACTCTTTGAGCTTATTACAACAATTTATTTTTATTGTTGTAAATTATGCTTCGAATTTATCAAAATTAATTAAAAATAGACAAAAACTTGTAATAAATAAATTAATGTTATTCAAAAGATAATTTCTTTTAAAAATAACTTTGTGCTGCATTTTTTCAGTAATTATAGAGTAACTAAAGACCTCACAATTTTGCTTAAGCTTTAACGAATCAAATTTTTAATTACGTTTTCAAAATAAATTCTCCAAGGTGGTTTTTTTTCCATTTCTTAGAGTATATCTGTGCCAAATTTGATAGCTTCAAATATATGCTGTAGAGAGTCAGCATATACTCATAAAATATTTTCTTTATTTTAATAGAGATTTAATTTATAATAATTTCAATTGAGAAATACTATTTTAAAAAAAACTTACATAGCACATCAAACTTTTAATTTAGATTTCGTATAACATTATTATGAATGCCTTTTTATAGAAACTGCTTATAGATCTATACTAGGCATTCGCAATTGCTTATTTTATCGTTGTAACAAATTTAAATTTCTTTAATTTTATTCTGAATGTGAAAACTTTACAATATTTTTTTAGATGGAGGTAATTGTCTTGAATATAATTCTCTAGAATGTTCGACTGCTCCATATCTATCTTCGGAAGTTATGTCCTAAATTATCTAATTTGATGTTTCATATCCGATAGATGATTATTAAAAATCGATTTTACAATTTTCCACTGCAATTCAGTTCAAGGCACATCATAAGCATATTTTCAAATTTTGCTCTCCAAAACATTTGCAGCTGTGATCTGCATACCTTCTCAGACCTGATTCATTTTTACTTGAGTATCCTTTCCCAAATTGAAAGGTTTGTATTATAATATCCTTATTCCTTATCCTTATTCGAGTTCTGGATCCCGCATGTGCCAGTCCATCAATAAACAGAAAAAAAAAGTTAGTGAAGATAAGTAGATAGGTTAAAAGTAGATAAATCATACTTGACTATATAAAGTAATTTATATAAAGAATATGTAGCTAAATCTATATAAAGTAATCTAATAAAAACACTAGTTACATAACTTTATGCTTAACTTTAGAATTACGAAACAACACTCGTATATTCAAAAGCATAGAAAAGTAACCAGGAGAGGATATATACTGTAATCTCTTGATCAAGACCGATCAAATAAGAGAGTAGCGTAACAAAACAATTCTTTTATTTACAGCTATATATGTACACAGAAACAACTTGTTCTCTTCTAGGTTTATATTATTTACAAAAATTAAATAACAGTTCTATCACGAAATAGTTCCTCCGCCAAATCGGTGAATAAGTCACCAAAAAACTGCTAACAGTTTGTTAGCTCTATACGCCTACTCCAGGGCTCCTCTAGAAATCCACCGATCTTTATCGAGTGGATCCTAACACATAAGCCCGAATCACACGAAGCTTCTCAAAGATTCAGGAACAACTACGCCAGACACCAATATCTCTCCGAATCCCAATCCGAAGCCTTTCTCTCCTCACCTCTGCGAAAAAATACCGCATTTTATTTCCATCCGATTATACCTCTAGTTTCTGAGTGGTGAATTTGAATTATCCAACTTCACCACTTAGGGATTCAAGTTCACCAAAGAGAAATGTTGGTGATTGGTGATTCAAGTTCACCTGTCACCGAATCACCAACTTTACCCACTTGAACCTATCACCCAATAGCTGTTCAGCAACACTTCCTCAATGGTCTCAACTCGATCGGGAGGAGTATCTGTCAAGTATCCATCTTTGTGGCCGGCTCCTCTTGGACATATGTTAATTATAATCAATTCTCAGATAACATCGGCTGAAGCCCCCCTCGATTTGGTGACCACGTTTCTTTATGGCTTGCGAAATCTCTTCATAAGGAAAAAAAGTTTAGTATCTGGATGTTTCAACGTTCTTCTTCCTTGAAGACATAATGGATCTATTTGAAACGACGGAACATACATCTGTGTTCCCATATTTGGATGGCAACAAATTACTAGGCACAATCTCTCCTAGTGAAAGGGATCTACATCTGGCAGTCCAAATGCACTTAACTATGTGTGTGGAAAGGGGTGGCGTTACATCTGGTTGGAATGTCAATTATCATGTGAGAGGAAAGGGGAAACGTTACAGTACGTATATATAGCTCCGAGAATCACTTTTTAATATAAACTAATTATGCAGTTCATACTGAGATTTTGTCTAATTAAAAACTTAAAACGTTTTTCAACTTTTTAGGACTATTCAGTATAATTTTAAAATGCATGAAAATATAAGAAGTTGCATACGATTATAATGTTGCAGGAAGAAGAACATCTTTTGCCACATCCATACACAACAGACTGCACTGATTATGATGAATTCTGGAGAGAGAATAATAAGACTGGACCGCGATCGCAGGAAGTAATCACCATTTCATTGCCCAATCTGTAGATGAATATATGTTAGAATTGTGCTGCTAAAATTTGTGATATAATTATCTGTGATGATCTTTATAGGTTTGCAATCAATGGAGATTTTCATATATATTTAAACCTTGCAGAGAATTTACCCGTAAAACAATAATGGTTCCATATTCTGAAAATATCTGCAAAAGTAAATATTTTCAAATTTTTCTAAATGTAAGAATAAGTTTCCAAATTTTTCTAAATGTAAAACAATAATGGTTCCATATTCTGAAGATATCTGAAAAGTAAATATTTTCAAATTTTTCTAAATGTAAGAATTCAACACGGAAGCTGAAAACAATAGAAAAGATAACAGAAACGAAGAAATCATGATTTTGAAAATATATCTTAAATCCTTAAAGAAAATTTAAGTGAAGTTGCAGATAGTTATTAATAAAATTTGTATATAAATTTTATACTTTAATAAGAAAAAATATCTCATGGTCAGCGATAAATTATCAAGAGAACAGTAACCTTATTATTGCAAGATTTCGAGTTCGTCTTTAAAATATTTTAGACTTTAGTAAATTAAACTATATTTTTAATAATTTTTAAATTTTTTTTCTGTCTTTTGAATAGGTTAGGGTAGCATTGTCAATCAAAATATACAATTTCCAATACTTTTTATCTCTTTCAATTTTTAACGAATTTTATTACTGGTAACAATTTTTCAATAAAACAAAGAATCCCTTTTTTTAATGTTTGTAAAAATATTTAAGTATTCCGGAAATTATCACAATTTCAAATGTAGTAGTTTTGTTGTTGTTCGAAGGGTAAAATTAAATGATCAATGGATTGCACGTAGTGAAGTAATTTAAATTTCTACGCAAAATCCATAGAATATATATTCCCTTTAGTAGACAATGTACTTGAAAAAAACCCGAAAATATAATTTTTAACATATTTTTGAATAAATAAGAATTCGAAAACCAAAACCAGTTTAAATTCTATATTTTAAACAACTAATGAGAATTTTTTTAAAAAGTATAGTTTTTAATTAGATTTCTGTATTTTTTAAAATTCCGCATATAAATAAAATCAAAGAATTGTCCCTTTGGTCTATTAAAAAGTTATATAATATTTTGTTTCTGACAAATATGTATTTAAATATCAATTTATGGCATTAAATTAAAACTTTTCTATGCTAAAAACTCTCACAAAATGAGCCATGATATTTGAATAATATTTAAGAATGATATTTAATATTAAGTATAAAATTATACATATAGTCATTGTTTGATAAATAAATCGTGCAATATTTATTGTAAATCATTAAAAGATGAAAAGTCGGTGAAAATATCAAATAAAAAAAATTAAGCACATTTTTTAATAAAAATGAGGCACAAAACTCATTTTATTAGTTGATATACATTTTATCAATGATGAAGGTCTTATTTGATTACATTAATACTTTCATTATTTGTCATTAAATATAACACTATGAAGCTTAATGTGTTTGGATCATATACAGAAATATTTATCTATATAACAAATTAAGAAAAAAGAAATAATTTTCATCAAATTATATTAAGACTATATCATTAATTTTTTTAGAGAAACGATAAAAGTTCGTAAAGTAATATTTGTAAACTTCAGATTGCTTTGCTTATATTTTCATTTTTTATCACTTAAATTATTTATTATAATAATTATAATCATTTAATTAGTAATAACAAAGTCTTCTTTTTTTTATGGTTTCTTTTCAATTGTATCTGCCAAATAACGAACTTACTTATCATATTTCAGCATTTAAAATCAAATAAATTATCATTTTTATCATAATAATTCATTGAATATAATAATTATTTATTCAACAATTACATTCAATGTAATTTTGTGAGTAAAAGGCCCTTTCTTCTATTAAATAATATGTTTTTGTAATAAATAATATAAATATTTATATATGGGAACAAACACATATAAATTTCATAAATTCATCCATTGATTTCATATGAATTATGATCAAAGAATAATTTAAGTAATCATTTAGATATTTAAAATAAACAAGAGAGCTTCCAAAAGAATAAAATTATTTTTAATAAAAATAATTATTATAAATTGAAATATATAAAAATTAATTTAAAATGTTATATCTGAGAAATTGGGAATTTTGACGCTAATATGTGTGATTCTTCCAGAGGGCCCTCATGAATTTCTGCCCCGAGGGCTCCCAACATGCATAATTATCCCTTAAATTTATCAGAAAATAAGATTATTTGATATTTCACTTACGCAGCTTCAAACAACTGCCCATCAGTACCACGTTTAGCTTAACTACAATAAAGATCTGACTACTGTTACCTATGTCTACACGTTCTTTCATCAATAAATTTTAATTAATAGTTTACAAGAGAGCTTAATGTACAATAGCTTGGTAAAATTTTTATTTCTCCCCTCATTGATTAATATATTCCTTTTATTACTAATATGTCGGCTTATTTTCTGATTTTATATTTCAGAAAGTATTGATAAAAAGTGTCGACTGAAGAAATGCATGAAACGTTGCAAAACAAGTTGCAAGTAAGTTGTCCAACTCATTTATAAATTACTTAGTTATGAACAGATATATCTCTGAATACAACATCGACATTATAGACGCCATCTTATAATGTTCACTTGGAAAGTAAGGTATTCAAAAAAGTTTAGATGCCTTAGTTATATATTAAATGATCTGCAATATTCGGATGATTTCGATTTTGCACATTTCTTTTTAAAATACAATTTCCTTTTAACAGCACAATTTGAAATTTCTCCATTCACCTATACAGCATATCCATGAAAGAATCTGAACAGAATCCCATTTTACAGCAAGGATCCAAAACGAAAACTTTAAATGAACGATAAGAAAATAGTAAATAAATACTAAGCAATGAAACAGTGAAGAAAATAAAGATAATAAAACAGAGAAGGATTAAAATTCGAAGTAAATATTTTGAATATATGAAGAAGCAATTATAATAAATAAGATTTTACAACACACTTGTAAAATATATCATATTTTTTGGTTCAATTCGGAGTCAAATGCATTGGTCAGTCTATATAAAATTTCCAGTTGTATATTCTTAAAACAGGAATAAATAATTACATACTTCATTCAAACAGAAATATCAGTAATGCTCTTGGGCATGAGTATCTCGACGTTCAATGTTGGAACACAGAATATATGAAAATGTGCAGTTAGAAAATCTAGGTGAAAACCTTCCTTTTGAAATTTGGTTATGGAGTAAAATTTCTAGTTGCCAGATAATCATAAAATAAATCAGATGAATTAATAATTACGGTTTCTAGAAGTCATAGAGATATTAATCATATATATTTAACAATATATTTGTAAATTAAATCATATGGAAAATGCGAATTAAAAAAGGTTGAATTTAATGAATTGTTATCACTATGGAAAATCTACTCAAGAGATATCTACGAAGTCAGATACTGTACATTCCATCGCTTATGATATAATGAAATGCATACGTCAAGCGTTACAACTGTACAATAGTGATCTTTCAGTCACGAGGGATTTCTTAGAGACTCATGGAATCATCCGAAAGATTTAGCAACGAATTTCAAGAAACCTTTAAACCAGTTGTCAATATACAGATCGTTGAGAACTTCGATTTCATAAATAGTTCTTTTTAAATCACGCACTGGTATGATGGATGCAATGCTTAAAGAAGTGCAAACTTTGACAAAGCTTAAGTCTTGAGTTATAATGTAAAGAGCTATAAAGCGACAAATTCCATTATATAACAAAACTAATGATGAAATGTGTATTTAGCATTATTAGACCATTCACTTACGTTATTTACCTCTCTATTTTGTGCCTAAATTTAAATATTTGTAATTATTTTAAGTTTTCATAACAGTTCGAGCAAATCCCCATGTTTCATATTCAGGAAACAATGGAAATCATTACGTACATAGACATTTTAAGTGAGATTATACTATCTACATTACGAAGGAATTTATTCTATTTGATTTATTTTTGCTTCAACGTGCTTGTGTTATTGTTGACAAGGCAGGTACTGTGCAGAGTTGGTTGCTCACATGGATGATGAACTATAATGATTTGTTCCAAGTCCTGACCTCCGGCCGACAGAATGTCTGCTGGGAAAGGCTCTATGTTTTATTAGAGCTAAATTAAAGTACCCGACATCAGATAGAGACAAAGCTTATTAGTTTTCTTCTTGTTTACTTTGGTAGAAACATTCCAATAATATGGACAGACGCACTCATTGAATAGCAGCCGTCATCAAAACAAGAAATAGTACTTTTTCATGCTTATATTTTATGTAACAAAAGGATGTAATACATTTAAGTTTTCAGAGATATTTATGTAGTATTTATCGATTTATATATTACCAAAATTCTAATATCATTACGAATAATATGATTAACGTAACAATATTTATTATTATTTATAATTGAAAATTTACTGGGATATATATTAAAAGTTTAATTTAAAAGTACATGTAGATATTTACGATACCTGTAACCTTTCTACAGTTTAATGCAACTATTTATGGATTCTTTTTTCTAAAACATAAATTTGTGGGAAATATTTCCTCATTTAGCTTCTCTTGGAGAATAACTATAACTCAACTAATACTCAACTCGATGCAAAGCTCATATTTTCCTGAATACTTATGGTACGCAACTAAATTTTTTTTATAAATTGCTATATGTATTTGGCTACGATGTTATGAAAGAAAATAACTGCTCTGTCATGCACATGCGCAATTAAGACATATTTATTATAATTATTTTTATTCCTTATAAAATTCAAAATGCTTCACATTTTAATATAACACTTTGCTATCTTATAATATTTTGAAAGTTTCGTATAGTTATATAAAAAAAGCAGATGGAAAGATTTGAGAATTTTTTTAATTAAACCTTTATACACTCTAGAATGAGCTCTTTTTTGAATAGTTATGCAAGTAATACGCACGTTTAACAAAATCATTAATGATATTTCCAAATCATTATCAATTGTCTGTGAAACTAGCGGGAGTTAAATCACTTGCTTCTTTGTCAAATTCTGGATTGTTTCGGCAAAAGCCATGTCCGAATTTTCATTCTAATAAATGAAGCTGAGTATATTCTTCATGTGATTAAGGTTCATAAAAGAATCATTCAGCATTTATCGAAAAATTTATTAAAAATTGTCAAAACCCGAAAATTTCTGAAAAAAACCCCTGTATTATGTGTTTTTATAATCTTAGAAAATAAGTACAGTCAATCAAAAAAACACTTGGTTTCTTAATAAAATATAATCTTTTGGTCATCTTAGAAAAATCATTCTCAGAAAGTTAATTTTTATTTATTCAAGTTATAATTTCAAATTAAAATTCGCGCGAGCTTTCAGTATTCAAATGGAAATAACCAATTTTATAAACAGATTTAAAAAATTTCAGATTTATTTATCCTGTAAGCGCAAAAAAATTGTCATTTCGTAAAAACGGATTTAGAATTATAAGAAGTTGAAATTTAAGCATCATAATGTTAGATGATGATTGACCTACTTAAACATAGTACATAGTGGCCTTAAAATAATTTTCCTTGTTTGGCGGCTTCTACAGCTAAAACGAATGAACGAAATGAAACTACATATCATATGCAGACTGTGGAAGGCACGGGACGAAGAACTACACAGAAAAAAAAAATTAATACCAAAAGTTGCCGATACGGGAAGTATTGGCGCTGCTGTTACGTACGAACGAGAAAATTTGCATATCGACATAGATTATGTAAAATTTCTAGTGCGTGCGTGACAGCAGCGCTCTGCATTCCTTGTAAAAAGGGAAGAGCAAATGACCTGTTAGCAGTTCGTTCTTGACTGTTCATGATTGATTGTTAATGTCCCTACCTCAGCAAGCTTTACTGGCAAAACTGCTCTACACTAGACAGTGTGATGCCGTGGCTGCTCTTAAGCAAACCGGCATGTCTGGAAACAGAACATAAGACGGGCTGTTACGAACATCGAAACGGACAGTTTACACGCAGCAATGGTGAACATCATGCACCGTATGCAATATGTTGTGCACAGGGGAGGTCAGAATATTGAAAATGTTGCAAGGTGTCCAGGTGGCTCTAATACTGAAGAATAAAAGATTATTTTCTGTGAGTTTCATGAATTCATTAGTAATTGTACCCCAACAGCGCCAGTATTTCCCATATCGGCAATTTTGGGCAGTAATTTTTTTTCAGCATAATTTATTTCCAATGCCTTCTACATTCTGTATATGTAATTTGGCTTCATTTCGCTACTCGTTTTAGCTGCAGATGCCGCCAAACAGGGAAAGTTGTTGTTGTTGTTTTGTGGGGGGAGAGGCCACCTCCAAACAATAGAAATTATTGGAAAAAATAAACAAAAATTTCAATGACAATCGAAAACGTAAATACGAAAAACCAGACTGCAAATTCAGTAATTTCCATTCAGTTCCATTCCGTGGGTACACGGCGAAATTCTTAAATGCTCATAATGCCAACACTTTTACTCTTTTCGAAAGATAATCGCAATAAATGGATTACCTGAATGAAAAAATATCGTTAAAAGGAAGTTAAAAATGAAATAGATATTCTCAAATTACTTTAGAATAATAATTAGGCCCTTAAATATTGTATTTCTTGTCTGAACCTCTTATTAGATAGACATTTTAGATTTTGCTAACATTCGAATGAATTGGACAATGCATACTGAAATAATTTGACTGAGAACTCCTAAGAAAACCCTGATCTATGAAATAACTAAAAAGATTAATTTATGAAAATTAGTTGGACAAATTGAGGAATGAATACAGTTGTAAATATATTATTATGCAAAAATATGAATGAGTAATATAAATTAATAAATTTTTGAAGGAATTTAATGATAATCTATTTCAATAAAGTTCCACCTTCAAAAAGATAAGAAAATTTTACCAAACTTTATATATATATATATATATATATATATATATATATAAATATATAAATAAAAAAAAATAAAAAAAAAAATAAATGGAAAAACAAATAAACCAAATAAAAAATATTAAAAAAAGAAGAATCCGGCCTGAAGACTTTTTCAAGGGTCACCCTCAGGCAGGGATTCAAAAAAGGGATTTTTTCTGTTAAGGAAATTCAGACATTACGTCTAATAATGATTCCTTCGTGACCCGAAAATCCCCTGAAATTAGGCCTAAGAGATATACCATTTTAAAAGAAAGGAAAATACAAAACAACCAATTAGAAGAAAAACCACTAATAAGTAAAAATACAATAACAAAAAACACCAAAATACCATAAACAGACACAAAAGAAATAATGAAAAGGCAAAAAACATACCTTCAACAGTCCAGAAAATCCCAAGCTATTGAATTGAATTCGTCCCTTATTCAAATTCGTCCCTTATTCCCCAACTTCAAAATAACAAAACTATGTAACTACCATTCCAATCTAAACTCTAAAATTTTCAAAAATCTAATTTTCTCACAAGTTAACAGGATCAAAAAGGTTTGCAATAATAAAAATTCCTATATTGAAGCATCAAACAACCTCATTAATAATTTAATTAAAAATGAATTTCCGAAAAATTACTGTAATGTCAATTTTTTAATTAAACAAGATATGGTTTGGGATTAATCCTTTGGCTTAAATAAAAAATAGAACTTTCCTTGCATATTATATCACTCAATAGGTGGCGCTGCGAGCTTACAATTTTTACCTAAATTGCCGTTAGCTTTGTTTTTAATGGGCGGGAATCACAATCGATAGCTTGGGATTTTCTGGACTGTTGAAGTTATGTTTTTTGCCTTTGCGTTATTTCTTTTGTGTCTGTTTATGGTATTTTGGTGTTTTTTGTTATTGTATTTTTACTTATTAGTGGTTTTTCTTCTAATTGGTTGTTTTGTATTTTCCTTTCTGTTAAAATGGTATATCTCTTAGGCCTAATTTCAGGGGATTTTCGGGTCACGAAGGAATCATTATTAGACGTATTGTCTGAATTTCCTTAACAGAAAAAATCCCTTTTTTGAATCCCTGCCTGAGGGTGACCCTTGAAAAAGTCTTCAGGCCGGATTCTTCTTTTTTTAATATTTTTTATTTGGTTTATTTGTTTTTCCATTTAACTTGATTTTTAT
>JAPMOR010068212.1:143204-168671 GCA_026543865.1 Argiope aurantia | reverse complement strand
ATAACAATAAAGATGATAAATAAAATAAAACGCTTGGTTTTATTAAAAAATATCTTAATATTAATTGCAATTTCATCATTTACATTTTAAATTAAAGTTGAAGTTTTGTCGGAAATGACAACAAATTAGCAAAATATATATAGTAAATCGAACGAAACGATCTAAACATATAAGTTTGGTATGACTATCAAAATTTGAAGATTAAAAATGTTTTGTTTGAGAATCCTTTAAGAGACCAGTTACTTAAAATATTTAATTGAAAATTGTAGCGAGCGGTAATACTGGCGAACCAGCTGGTCACCAAAGGCGGCTAGTTTACAATATTAGACTATTTACATAAAGCAGATAAGACATTTTAAATAAAGAGTATGGTTCACTTGTGAGATGGAGATGCCAAACATGGTCAAAGCTTAAAACGGAGCATATAAATTTCCGGGTTTTTGTTGTTGTTGTTTTTAGAGGAGCATATAAGTAGCGTCTGATCGTACACGTTCATTTCCGAACGGACGAATTGAATACTTTTTTCTTAGAAGTCTTTTATGCCCTCAGAGGTCATACGCGCGCGAACTTCTCTTATTGGCTATTAAAATTCAACTATATCTGATTTGACATGATTGGCGTCGCCATTTCTTATAATCGAAATCAACTAAACATTTTAATTAATTAATATCCTTGAAACAAGTTTACAATATTACTTTCTACACATATATGAAAAGTTAATAATATAAAGGTTAAATCCCTTTCTTATTAATTTCAAAATAATGGAACTATGATCATGAAAGTAATATTTAAATGCACTGTGCATTGAGACTACCCACAGTGCATCCGGAGTTGACGTATCTATATCATAATCGGTTCTTGATGTGGGAAAATGTTTATAAAGTTGTGGAATAATACTGAATGAGTACAAAAATTCATCTTTTGCGTGTGCCTAAGAAGAAAGCACTCAAAAGACACATTTTTTCCCGAGATTTCCAATATGTTTAGTATCATGAAACGAAACGTGAAAGAAAGATGTAAACATACAACTAATTATCACAAGAACCGCTATTTTTTTTCTCAAATTACTCTCCGCTAATTACCCTACATACATTAACCTTTTCTTGAGTTTCACGTAGCACACATTTTTAACATATCATTTGTCATGTTGGCACAAGCGTTAATGATATGCCATCGAAGATTCCTACAGTGTTCTTGAAGTGATCGCCCACACCTGTTGTTTCACATATCGCCATAGGAAAAAGTCCAATGCATTATGAAGATCACTCTTTGAATCAACATACCCGGTTATTTACTGTTGGATTATCTCTACCAGGAACTGCATGATGTTTGATGTCTTGGGTGGCAATGACCCATCATGTTGGAAACATACATGCTCATTTAATTTCCTTAATTAAAGCATGCTCTTAAATAAATTGTGTAATATGCTCTGCAGAAGCTCTAAATTCTGTGTAACTGTTCACATGCTCTGGACCAGTCAACCTCTGACTGTAGATACTACATCAAACTTTAATCTAAAAGCTAAAGAAGCTAATGTGATTTCAAAAGGTTACATTTAATCGCCTAATAATGCTTGTTCAACTTATTATACAGGTAAAGAAAGTCAAGGGATGTCTCTTAATAATGTGCCGGGTTTTCTTTTGCACGGCGAAGTGCGACAACTCGACGTGGTGTGGACTCTAAGAGTCATTGGAAGTCCTCTGTAGAAAAATTCAGCCATGGTGCCTTTACAGACTCCATAATTGCAAAAGTGCTGCCGGCGCAGGATTTTGTACATGAAATGACCTCTCGTGTCGGGATATGTAGGTGGGCAGATCATTCGCTGGAATTGTCCAGAGTGACCTTTTTTTCCCCCAAGAATTTAATTCTTCCATTTCATTGTTTTAGTTGTTTTTAATTTTTTTCTGTTTTCTTATGTAATTCATTTCTTTGTAACTTTGAGCTCAGGTGTCGTCCTCTTCATCTGACAGCAGCGTAAAATTGCGAGATCCGTCCCCAAATAACAATAGTATTTCTTTAAAATGAGATGTTGATATAACTAATATCTAATCTCTTATCCCCCCCCCACGTAACTTCCAATGTCTGTACGCTAAATTTACTTTAATTCCGTGACTGAATTTTCACTCTAGATGCCTCTAAGCAGATAAAGTTATTTTTGCTCGAATGATACACAATTTTAATTATTGAGATTGAAAATATTACATGAGTTCTTTGATACTTATTTTGTTATGCTTAGAATTTAAGAGGAGGGAAATAAATAGTGTAAATATGTTTATACATTTAAGTAGAAACATTTTGAGGTAATATTTTTATTAATTTAAAATGCGTAATTTTTGGCTAATTCAGATTGAATTCAAATACAATTAATATTATAAAGGAAGTCGTGATTTTCTTTTGTAATAATTTTATCTAGAATTTAAATAAAATCAAACGAGGAAATTCGTCATAATGTATCAGAATTATTCCTCTGATAAATCTAATTTATTCTTAAGATTCAAATCAAAAATAAATCATTTAATTTTTGTAATGAAACGTCAAGGGAAGTTCACTATAATAAAGAGCTTGTTATACCGAAACTGATCAAAGCGTCATTCCCAGTAATTTCATAATGTATTTTACTGTAAATAATCATGAATTACCTTTTAATATATATTTATATATTTTCTTTAATTTCCAGGATGAACTTGATTACGGAGATGAGAAAAAGTGAGTGACATTTGTGTTATGACATTGATTCTCATTTAAATATATTTGGAACTTTGTATGCACACCACTTTAACAAATTCATAGTGTGATTTATTTTCTAAATAGAAGATTTCATTTAGAAAGATTACAAAGCACCGAAGGTAGATAAAGCTAGTGAATCTCAAATTGTTTAATATTTTCGAAACATCTTCATAAATTTAATATTTTTGCAGAAATATTTGTCAATATATTTCATGATTCATCAAAAAACGAAAATGATTTTAAATAGCTTGAAGTTATTTAATGATTATAATTATTAAATCTCAATTGCAACTTTGCTACGAAAAAGAAAAATTTGTGGGTTTGTTCAAAGCGATGCAAAAACTTTGTGTCATAAATCTAGAATTTCGTTATTTTGCATGAAATTTAAAGAAGGTTAATATTTTTTTTTTAAAATACAATCCGGAAATATTTTATTCAGGCTTTACGTGAGTATTATTGATTATAGTGTTTGATTTAGCAAACATATTTTCATGTAGCACTGGAAATTTGTTTATCTTTCCAAGCAAATGTGCACAATTTTGAGAAAGTTCAGTTTCAGATATATATATATATATATATATATATATATATATATATATATATTGTTACGAAATTTTCTTTACCGGGGTTCGTTTGGATAGTGGGAGTGATATGGTGTGGAGAACGCTCAAATCAGCAGGCAGAAGTAGAATAAAAACAACGACGTTTATTTACACGAAGACACACAGGACAGCACAAAAGCGTCAACTATATACAGCACAGAAGACGATTATCTTCACCCGAGACGTGTAGCATACAACAGCATACACAGCAGCATACAACCAGAATCTACTGCAGACAGTAGCGCACAGCTCAGTTCAGCACGAGCTTGACTCAGTCGCTTCTACTTCTCCAACTCTGGCTCGGATTACTGACTTCGTCGTCTCCCAACTCGGACTTGACTTCTAGCCCCGCCTCCTGAGACCTATATAAGGGGCTGCACCTGCCAGAGAATTATTGTATTATTATAATATATAGTTATTTTAAGACGTCGAAGTCACAGAAAACCTTTTCTTGGACTCATTTTTTTAAAGAAAATATCACACATCATATTTATTCTATTTCATATAAATACGTACTGAACATTATGCTTTTCTTTTGCAGTGAGAGTTAACTTAATCTTTCAACTTTTGTTTTTGTCGATATATGGCTTGAATTTTGTCTGATAAAATTTAATTTTTCTCACGCATTTATAAATTGCTTGTGCGGGTTAAATTTTATATTCATTTTGCGTGAAATAAATGGTTGGAAAATATGATTAAAATATTATTTTAATTCATTAAAAATAGAAATTTAATCAATAGTTTAAAATATTGGTATTACTGAAAAGATTATTTTGTTGAACTTTAAGATGATGTAAAAATCCTTTTTGTGCTGTAATATTTTCGAAAGTTATCACGGATCAAAATTTCACTTAATTTTTAATTATTAAAAATTGTCATTAATAACTTTTTTTTAAGTCTCTCAGGTATGCACATTCCCGCCCTCCAGAGTAAATATGTGCCATGTTTGGTGCTCTAGGTCAAGTGATCTGACCTAAGGAACGCCAACATACACACACATTCATCTTTATTATAAGTAAAGATAAACATAATATACATTTATGGACGAAAAGTAAGCAACTTATAGCCCGCTCCAGTTTTTGGATTTGTACTAAAAAGGATTCCAAGCGAGTAAAGTTTCATGAGATTCAGAAATGTTTAAATTTCTTTCTATTATATGTCGCTAATATCAGAATCAAGAATTAAATGATCGTTCCATGATTATATTTTGCGACGCGGAACCATTTCTAGAGCAATGCTATACACTTTCTTGTTATTGGCACTTCAAATATTTTGTTGAATCTCCTTAAGAAATGAAAATTTAAATAATAGTTAGAATTCTTCAATTCATCTATAAGAATTTCCTTCCTTCAGAAAGATTAAAAGAAGCAGAATATTCTTCCGGGACCTGACATGATCAGATGTATTAACGTATCGACTTGGTTAAGAATTTGATCACACTTTCCTTTTAATGCATCGTTTTCTTGACTTCGTTTTTTATTCGCTTCCCAACTAGTTACTCATTAACCTTGTGTAATAACTGCTCTTGATTAGTTATAACTGCTCTTAATTAGTATCTAATTAATATTTGCTTATCCTTTCATAGCAGTATAATAGACGTGCATTTCTCTATTGAAGATCCTCGAGTCATTGTCATGTCGCATATTCCTTTATATAAGGTAACTGCTTCCAGATGTTCTTAGAATTATTTAGTTATAATTATTTCTCATACATTACAAATTAATCTAAAATACCGACAACCGTAATAAAACCTTTTAAGACTCTATCATATTTGTAAGTAGTTAAATAATGTAATGAAAATAAACATCAAAATTTTAAAAAATGAATTTGATTTATTTTTGAATTAGTAATTAATGAATCTGGATTTAAGAAACAAGCAATTTACTTCATTTGTAAAATTGCTGCTTATATTAAAGTAAATATTTTTTTATTAAATTCCTAAAAATAAGACACCAAAAATGCACAAATCTGGTTTGTTAGTAAGGTGCATTTGAGAATAACAAGTTAATTTGCGAAGTTAGCACATGCAAGTACAGTAAGTGAACACAAAGTGTGTGGCATAATTAATTGTGAAATTGTTCAATTGTTAACTTTAAGATATGTGATTACGTTCCGGATGAAATTTTTAAAAAACGCATGAAAATATTTATATTTTTGAATATTTTCGTGAAAAAGGTTGAAGAAACTACTGTGAAGTGAAAATATACCAGTTCAATCGAAATTAAAAAAAAAATTTTAAAAAGGCTTTTTTTAGTTGAAAAGAGGTATAAAATAAAAAAAATTTCTAGTTTAAAGGTTTATCAAATGATTTGCTTAAAATCTTGCAAATAGCTTTAAAACTATATAATCTAGTTCCTGAATTAAAAAATAAGCAGTTTTTATATCCATTGTTTAAATATTAGGGTACAAATGATAAATAGCAGGAAATTTCCTTTTTTTTTCTTTGCATTGTGAATCGCGAAAACAGCTTGAAAACATTTATAAATGAATAGTTTATTTATTGTCTACTTCAGAAATTACAGAACGTACTGAAGAATTATTATACCAAATTTGAACAAAAAGTACGCATTATATTTTAATTTATGAGATTTTTCGTAACAAAATTGCACCAAAAAATTAGAATTTGTGAACACCGCGTTTAAAGATGTCAAATAGTATAAAGCGTAAGTAAATGAAAATATCAGTGTCACTTGTTTATAAAAATTGACTTATAAACAAATTTCTAACTGTTTTATAAAGATACCTGCTGAAACATGGAGAACATTAAATTAAAAAAATCATAATTTCTCAAAAAAAATCCACTATTTATTACACTCATCTAACAGGAAGTAAAATAATAGATACATATATATAATAGATACATATATGTAATAGATACATATTTGTTTTTATATCCTCATTTAGGATATCTGTTCAACCGTATCAGTCCGTCACTATGATAATTGGAGATTCGAATATTTTGGAGCCCCCTCATTCCAAATTAGCAATAGTAAGAATTCTGTCTGGCCTGCTTGTTAGGATGTCTGTTAAGAGGATATTAAGAGCTCTAAGAGCCAGAAGATTAAAATATGGTATGCGTTCTTCAACGTGATGCATGTTATCTAAAACTGATTTTAATATTCCTCTAATTCTTGAATAAATTCCATGAAAGAGAGATCAGTCTTCAGTTCATTCAATTGATAATTCTTAAACCCAATGAACTAGATAGTTGGAAGTTGGCTGTTGAATTTATTAACAAAATTGCAGATATCAATTTTTCTTCCAAATCTGTCAACTTGTTAACTGTTGTTAACGATTTTTCTATTCACACACATGTGAATGAAAAAAAAAACCATAATATATATTAATTGCCTCACTTAATAGATCAGAGGTGAAATTTTCTCTTTAAACAGTTCTTGGAATTCTTGTTTCCATAATAATAATTAAAAAAAATTCTGCTTTCTTATCATTTAAAATTTCATCGTGTCAGTTTTTATGTTGAATGAAGATCTTATTATCTATGTTACTGCAGAGGATGATCTTTCCTGATTTGTTTAGTTCAGCTAATGTTCCATAATATGGGATAGACTAGGAATGGATGGAAAATGAGTTTAGAATGGAATCAGGTGAAAAAGAAATCAACACTCACATTTCAAATTTTCACAGCACATGTGCAGGCGGGCATTTAATCTTTGACAAACACAACGTGCAAGAAACTCCTCCCGCTTGTGTGATGTGGAAGTTTGAAGAGGAGGTGCTAGCCAGGTGTCGTTCTCGTCATCTGGCCATGGTTCAAAATGACGAGGTCCGTCCCGAAATAGCCCTAGTGTTGCTTTAAAACGGGACGATAATGTAACTAAAACTAAAATTAAAAAACGGTCAAGAAGCTTTTGAAATGAAAGGGTCTGCCGTAGAAGCGAATCTCAAACCTGCACAAAAATCCAGTGCCTTATTAGTTTATATACTAAACGTTAGTCATATATCTTTAAGAAATACTAGTCAAAAATTTCAGTTGCAGATATTTTGCATTTTTTAAAATTAAAATATCCTTTAAGGTGGAAACACAGTTTTTTATTTTATCGTTATATAACAATCATACTTTTTCTTCCACTCAGGCAGGAGATCTGTTCAGCCATATCGGAGGACTGATGGGCTGCTGGCTGGGAGTGTCTGTGGCCACTTTCGCTGGCATTGTAGATAGTACATTTAGGGAAGCAATGTATTTGATGAAAAAAATTTGGAGAAATCGTAAATGCTGTTTTGAACATCAATATTTCTACAAAAATTGCCATAAAAGACATAATTTTCAAGCTGTGTATTAAAAAAATGAAACAATTATTCCGGCTTTATAAAAATGTAAAAATAAAACATTGTAATACAATGTGTATACCGAAAAAAAGATTGAACTCATCTATTTAATGTATGCATTAATATAAACTGATTAAAATGCAAAAACTACTTTTGTGACAAACCACTGCATAATTATATTTCTAGAATGGAAATTTTCACCAAAACGATCTTAAAATTCTCTCTATGACATCGAATCTAATATGAAATCATGCATTGCAAAATGTTGAATGAAATCTATAAAATTGACATACTTGAAAAGTTCAAAAAAATATATGAAACTTCACGTAACTTTTTTCAAAGCCATATTCTAATATACGACATACTAATAATTTTCAATAAGTTTATATTTCTGATTCTAAAATTCAATCCATTAAAATATTTAATAAATAACTGGTTCATCAAAGAAATTCATGACAGAAATTCAAACGTTATGTTAAAATATTTTACAACTGCAAAATGTAAAGATCAATCTTTTTATGGACGAAATTTTAATTTTATTTATCGATAAAATATCAGTCCACTTGAGCTTAAAATGTTCATCTAAATTATTAATGATGTTTTCGACCAATGATAAAAATACATAACAATACTTTATAGATACATAATAATGCTTTATATTACAGAGTACTATTGCAACAAAGATAAATTATTTGAAATAGCGAAATTCCATAGATATTTTGCTGCAATTCAGTAGATTACCTAATAGCAGTTACGTGTTAAAAAACAATTCTAATAATATCAAATGTCTGTATATTAATAATATTCTGTTCTACCTGCCATACCGCAGTAGTGGGGGAAAAATAGGTAACCTTAAATGAATAGAAGAAAAGTTGTAAGATAATTTGCAATACTAAGATAGTTGCTTTAGATCAAGAGTGGCAAACTTTTATGGATCAACATGCCATTTTTTCTAAAGAAATGTTTAATGTGGTATAGGCGTGCTGTCAAATAATTTTAACTTGTGATTATTGGGAAAATAATAGAACTAAATACTAACAACTCAAAACTCTTTTTATTTTCTACGAAAAAATACATTTTGCACTGTACAGTAGTAAATGTTTTATTTATACGTGTAATTCAAATTAAAGCAACATAAGTGTGATTTCTGTTGTTGCAGATTAGATGACAAATAACTTATATTAGGATTGTAAGATGCTACTTTTAGCAGAATGCATATTGAATCGGTGTCATCTGCCAAACAGTTTCTAAGCGATTCTTTAATTTATTCATCTCTGAAAATAATGACTCTCAGGCATAGGTAGATGAAAATATGGTAAAAATTGCATGAGTCAGCTTCTTCAAACTGTTAAATGTGTCTGGATTGGAATTCACATGTTTCCAAAACTCCGTTACTAGCATTTTTACTTATATTGCTTGTTAAACTTTCTGTTTGAATCAATTGCAACTTTTTCCTCGTTTCAGCAAATTTTTGAATCCATAAACTGGAAATCAATCAGTTGCATTTCAAATTCTTCAATTTCCAACCAATCGAATTGCGACAAGTTCAGTTTATCAAATGAACTCAGATCAGGGCACATAACAAACTTGAGCGTTTCCGATAATTTTTTTCAACGGAGAAAATCGAGCTAAAAATTCCTTGATTGAAGAATCAATTACGAAAATAAATTCTTCACTAACTTTTTCTTCGTCTGGTTTCTCGTGTACATCTAAATCTTTAATATTTTTTTCAAGTTTGGGAAGTACTTGTAGTTTCTTGTAATAATATCGTTTCTGAAAACATGCAGTTTAGTGCCAAAAGTGCGAATGAGATTCATCATTACCATAATTGTTTTATTTGTGCCTTGAAGCTTTACGTTCAATTCATTGAAACGTTCGCATATGCCGGTAAAAAGCATCAACTTTTATAACTTACCCACTGTTATTAGATGTTATGAAAGCCACATAACGTCTAATAACAGTGGGTATTGTTCAATTTTCCCCTCATTTTGCAGAAACAGTCTGATTTCTTCCAAGCAGTCAACAAATCTTTGAAGTACGTTTTCCGCTGCTCAACCAGTGAACATTTTTATACATTAGTAAGCCATTATACACAGAGTTGACTTCATCCAACAAAGCATCAAACTTTCACTTATTTAAAACCTGCGACGACGTGAGTTTGACTATTTTTGTGATCAGCGCCTTTACATTATCAAAAGCTGTTAAATCACACAAGGCCTGTCGGTGAATAATGCAGTGGAATTCAAGAATCGATTGTGCGATGTCTGTTTGAAATAAGCTAATGAAACCATTCTTTTCTTTTTCGCCATATCTGGAGCACCATCAGTTGTTACTGAAACAATCCTTTTTAAATCAATTTCCTTCTCAGCAAGCGAATTTTTAACAGCCGTACAAATATCTGTGCCCTTTGCAGTTGTTAGCATCGATGTCATCGTAATTAATGCTTCCTTAATGACATTTCCTATATAATATCGAGCTAAAACATCTAAACGTGCAGATGTAGTGACGTCAGTACTTTCGTCAAAACATAGCGATATAAAAGGAGCGGAGTTGATGTCATTGTTTTCTTGATCTGTTACATTTCCGTCCAGTTTTAAGATTTTTTTCTTTTATTGCGTTTCTAGATAGAGGAATGGATTTTAAGTTGCACCTAATGGAAACTATTTCATTGTCTTCAACAATTTCAGTTTCGAAATACGGATTGAAATTCTTGAATGTTATATTCATACGAATATGCTCAGATAAATTCATTTAGTCGGAAAATAAAAGGTTTAAAAAGAGAGAGAGAGAGAGATAATCACACAACAAAGCACAAAGGCAAATTCGTTCTTCGGAAATTACGGACTACAATCCTAGCAATACGAACGAAAACTACGTCGAAGTTAGCACGAAAAGACGTCACACTCTCTTAGCTGTGTACGCGACGGTGCGAACCAATGATATTGTCCGATTTTATTCTATACATGAAATAGGGTAGGGAATTGATATATGGGCTCCATGCACCGTGACCAATCACTTGCGTTTGTTCGTAATACTCATAGAGCTGATATAAATGGAGGAAGCTAGTCGCTTGTTTCTAGTCTAAATAAGTGTACGCAACAAGAGCCAAGTCACGTGTGAGAAATCTGGCCTTTTTTGGTGACATATCGCAAATCTTGGCATACTCAAAAACTGCCGCACAACGTTTTATTTCCCGGCATTGGGTCCGGTCGGTTTTCATTTCCGGTTAACATTTCCTAAATTATATATATATATATATATATATATATATATATATATTCATTCTTTGAAAACTAAGCAAACTGGTTTCGAAAATAATATTTTCTTTTTTACATCAGTCGCCGACTTTATTGATTTAAATTATGTTTACTTTTTTTGTGCATTAATTAAAAGTGAGTATTTTTCTTCTTTAAGTAAAAATTTTATTTCTTTTCTTTACCCCAAAACATCTTTTAATTTTAAATTACATGTTCAAATACTTTTATCATTATCTCATGCAGATAAAAAAATCTTTTTATAATAAAAGCAGATTATAAAAGTGACCCAGGTTTTTTTTTTCCTTGAATATTCTGAATAATATTTATTTTTGCATAAAAATTTAAAAAGATATTAATTAAAACTGTTAAATTATTTTGAAATAATTTGGAAAGAGAAAAAAAGAAACAATGCTGGCTCAGAATCGAACCCAGGTTTCCTAAATGCTACGCCAATGCCCTACCCACTACACTACTCGAGCGCTCGTTGGGGTAACCCATTATTAGTATATAAGCTAATTTGAAAGTTTTAAGGTTGACTATTGAGTCTTAATATTGTCATTAATAAACATTCTAAATGTATACTAACATTATACAAAATCTCATTCCGAAAATTTTAAACATCGTGCCTTCTCCTTGTTAATATCAGTTTTAAATATTTCGCTTCTGGTTTATAGTGTTGGCGGTAATTTTGCTTTTAACTACCGCTGAATCAAAATTAAATCATTTTTGGAATCTTAAATTTGTTGATTTAATACAAAATAATAAGGAAATTCGAAATTTTTACGAAAATGGTGATTTTAGGGTATGTGCATATCGCAAATTATTAATAAACTTAACATTCAGACAAAATTTTTATCTGTAAAGAATATCCACTAGTTTCTTATTAGATCTTAATTAAAATTTATAAAATCATGACATTACTACTAGCACATTTATGAAATTTTACTATATAACATTTTCAATAAAACGTTTTAGCTTCACGATTTCATTCACAATGATGATTTAATATCTTTTACGGTATAATACGATTCGAATATTTATGGTAAAAAAAACATATTATAAATAATGAGGAACTTTATTTGCACTAAAATAAATACACAATTATTAATCGGTTAATAGTGTTTTTTACCATTATCAATTACCAATAGTGTTTTCATGTAAACACTTGTAGTGGCGAGAAAAAAATCACGCCAAGCTTGCAGCCAAGCACTTGCAATACATTCGAGATTAAAGTAAAGCAAGTAACAAAATATAATGCAGTTACATCAGATTAAATGAAGCTTAATAACAAATTAAATAAATTTAATACAATAACTAAACCAAACTATGAAATATTATTCAATTTTAACACCAAAATCACTGAGTGATGGAGGTTACGAAATTTTAAATTGACTTAAATGGATATAAACAGAACATGTTTATTGTACATATCTGTAAAATGATACAGAACTATTCTTAGAAGCTTTTTCTTTGCATCAAATTGCACAGCAACAGTTAACCATGGCTTAAATAAGTTTTAAAATCCAACAGTTAAAAGCGAGAAAAAATCTGCCATTGAAATATAATGGGGAAGGGAGAATGCGGTTACAGTGAACACAAATTCTGTCCACAAGTCACGTGATTTTATCTTGTCCTACACCAAAGTAGGGTTGCACTCCTTCTATAAGTATCTCAGCTCTATGGTAATACTTCATAGTGAACTTTGTTATTTTGAACCAAAGTGCAAACCGTTTTTATCGGCGGCGTACCGAAAATATTATAATGTGTGCCACTGGTTTGTTATCCCTGACAGAGCGTAGAACTCTACAAATCAATTATAAAACCTATTGTTCGGTAAATATCAAAATCTAAATCTGTTGATAGACATTTAGCACATGATTCTTTTTTAGACATTTTATAACTGCTACTATTTTTATTTAATTAAAATTTTATTAAAAAGTAAAAGCAAACGATTTTTGAAAATTTGATAAAAATATTTTATTAATATTATTTTGTTTATTTTATTGTATAATAGGTGATGATCAATTGTTGTAATGTTTGGGGATGGCAATATTTGTAATATCCGCTGTTAAGTTGAAAGAATAAACAAGCCGATGGAATTCAAAAATGCTTGGAGTATTATTTTAGTTGTAAGAATTTAAGATGCTCTGCAAGCTATAGTGTGAAGCTTAAGAAAATGGGCTTGCAAAACGTCTCATGATGAATGGTTCCCAAATTTGGGAGACACTTCTGTCAGTAGCATTAAGAAGTGCCAAGTTTTTCACAGCAAACTTTTAGGATTTCGAAGTCCCAAATTCAAAAATTTCTAAATGCAAGAGAAAATTTACTCTTATCTGTCTTTCCGGGACCAAAAGAATTGAGGTAATCCAAGATGAATTAGTCCAATAAACATCGAAATCATTTATCTAATAATGGTTGAGCATTTTATCATCTTTTTTTATTTTCTGGACGAGGACACAGATAATTATTTGCAAAGATTATTTACATATTTCTTTCACGTGTACGAATTCTAATATTCGTGATCTCTTTACATAGCATACAATAACCTTTCGTACCGTTCTTACTTGCACTCCACCAACAAACGTAAACTTACGTCTGTTTCTGTGGTATCATGAGATTTTTTCCCCTGACGTCACCAATCAGCGCATGCGCATAGAGTTACAACGTATTATGGTTGAATCAAGAATTCCAAAACAAATAACTGTCGAAGATTGTTAATGACCTCTTGTAGGTGAGAAGGAAATTACTTCATGAAGACCACAGATTTGATCAGAATTTTCAGAATAAAGTCAATTAAACTGAATGCTATCTTTCTGTAAAGACACGCATGTAACAGCATCTTCTTAATATAATGTTTAAAAATTGGCTTCACTGTAAAATAATGCTTTTGTACCACAAAGCTCTCTTTAACTCTATTTACAGAGCTGTTATCATTCTAAAAAAAATGAAATTTTTTTTCGCATACAACAGGGAACTTAATTTTGGCTGGGCATCAGTGGCGCTCGTGGCAGCGATGTTTGCTGAGATCAGATTTTCATAATTATATTCATTTTAAAAGATTTTGGTCAATATAATCTTTAAGGCGTAAAAAATATATTTTCAGATTTTGTTTTTAATGTAATGTAAGAAATTTATTATTATCTCTGATTTACATAGTAACATTTTATTTTTCTGTTGCCATCCTTTTACAAATAGCTCAATAAAAATTCTTTATGGACTGTATCTATCCGATGTTTGACGCTTTTGGAGTAATAAAGCTGTAAAGCCTTCATAATATATATTTATTTTAGAAGAGGCAACGCAAAATTTATAAAATTGCTCTGAGATTATAGCTTCTTATTATAAAATTCAACTAGCAGTATGACGATACAGGCAGCGTCATCTAGTGGTATCTAGTCAGCCAGCGCCATCTAGTCAATTCCCTTCACAACAGTAACAATGTAGCGTTCAGACAGAATCCGCTACAAACTTTATTTACAAATTATTAGCACCCGAATATAAAATAAAAAATTTACTAAATTAGCTTCAAAAAAATGCATGGCACCAAATAAATGATGTGATACAAGCTCTAATATCGTGTAACGCAAAAAGGACAAAACAAGCAGTGTTTCTTAATTTTACTTTCCTTTAATTCCCTAAACAATGGTTGAATTTTTGAGAGAATATAATATTGAAACTGCATAAGATTTCGAAAAATTGTTATCTTCTACCACTTTAAATAAAACTGCATCTTGGTGTGTTATATAAAAAAACAGTACATAGCGATTTAGTAGCGTAGTGGTTGAGGTGTTTAGTGAGCTGCGTTTAGACCGCTGATTGCGGCAATTGCTCTGACCGGTGTCAATAGACGCTGGCAATCGTTGATCTGGTCCTCGATTAGATAAAAGAGAAAACTCCTTAAATCGCCCTAATAAATAAAAAAAAAAGAAAGAAATACAAGCAGCCTCGGAACCTTCGACCTTACGCTTTTGATCCGAACTATGAATGCAATCCTTTACAGAAAATGACTATAACGCCACTGACTACTATTATGGCTGCATAAGTTTGTGTTAAAAACTATATATATTTTGGCAGTTTACCTTTACTAAAGAAGGTTGACTTATTAAGCAATCTGTAATACTTTTAAATTTAAAATATTATGAAATATAAAACAAATTTCTTCTCCTTTCAGTTCATTTTAATCTTTATAGAAGCAGGTAATTTACCATTACAATAAGTAAAATGGTTTTCATGATCAATTTTTTTTTTTTTTTTAGGATTTCGATGGATTCCGTTTATAATTCCCGTTTGTAAAGTCAAAAAGCTGTCTCCCGGTTTAAATAGATAGAAGTGATTTTTTTTTTTTTTTTTTATGAAACTTGATGTTGTCGAGATCACAAGTTCTGACTGCAAAATTCAACTAGCGGTAGTTGCTTCACTATACAAGATTAGCAATTGAGAGTTCAAAATCAGTTACAACTTGATAACACTCGAATATAAAATAAAATTTTATTCAATTGTCTTCAAAAGATGGATCACATGCTACAATATTTAAGATACTAAAATAACGATTAAAAAAAAGCCTTGTATTACAGAAAATAATCAAAATAAACATATAGTGTTTCTTAAAATTATTTTATAAAATTAATTATCTTTTTAATTCTTACTAGTAAAAAATATTAAAGATATTTAAATTTTTGTAATGAAAAAGTATATTTTTGCTGCCATTTTAAATGAAAGAATGCATAAAATGGCTGGAGCTTCCGAGATCTGAGTGTGAACCGCGCATTGCGGCAATAATATTGACCAGTTTCAACAGATACCAGCAAGAATACTTTTTTGAGATTTGCAGAAACAAACTGTTTCCTTTTCTCTTAATAAAGTTTTCAAAAAGTAAAATGATCAGACATCTAAATTGAGAGCAACTTTTTTTCTTTTCTTTTATTTTTAACTCTGATTTTTTTACATGTTGCCACTTTCAAAAAGTGAAAGTACTACGATACGCGACAGGATAAGGCAATGTTCCAGGCCTGCTTTTACTAGTTCAGTCTCTGTTTAACAATCCTCCCACCTTTTGATTAATGACACATATATTAATCAAAACACTAATGAAACAATTATGAATCTATTAATGTTAAACAGTTAAAAATTCAATTTTTAATATTTAAACTTTAAAGTTACTTAATTAGAGTTCAAGTAACAAATCTGGATGGGAGTTTAACTTGTATTCGAGATCTAATCATGATAGTTCTGAACTTCTGGGACAACTCTGGAACAGAATTGTTCATCGGTGGTTCAGAAACTATATTTTCCTTTTCAAGAGTTTCAGTTTCATTTTTCTAATCTGACTCCGTAGATGAAGGTATTTCGAGGTGGAATATTTTCTTTATTGGTCGAACTAATTCTCCGGAAACGGTTTTGACACGAACAACACGAATGCTGCCTTCTTTTCCTGGATATATATCAGTCACTTTGGCTAGAGGCCATAGCACTTTGTGCTTGTTGTCACACTCGACGAGAACTATATCCCCAATTTTAATATGTCTGGAAATTAACATTGTTGATGGACGTTGAACCAATAAGCTGAGATATTAAAATCAATTGACTCAAAGAGATTGTTGGATTCGACAAAGTTACTACCATTGTCGCTGTAAATTATTGACGGTTGCCTTCTACGAGCAATAAATCTTCTAAATCCAAGTAAAATTCCCTTAGTACTGAGGGTCAAAGTTCCAAATGAACCTCTCTGAAAACTGCACAGGTGAAAAGTATGATCCAGGCTTTACTCTTGCTCTTCAAAACTACTCGGCCGGGCTAAATCTACTCCCACAATTTCTAAAATCTTAGCATCTCTAACTCTATTTTCGAGTAGAGTAGCTGGCACTGTCTGCAGTCCTTGAGCTTCATGGCTCCTACATCTAACACTTCGAAATAAAGCTCATCGGATAGTTGTTCTGCTTTTGATAATGCAAAAGGTTTCTCGAAGTTTGGAGATTAATTGATGTATCCCGGCATGAGACAAAAATAGATGTTTCTGAAGTATCAATTTCTCCACAACTGCATGCTTCTTCGAAAGCAACATGGGAAAAATAAAATTGTGGTGATCCTTTCTTTCAATTAATCTGATCTTAACACGTAAAATGTCTTCCTCGTCTTTGAACACATTAAGTGACTTCAACTTCTTTATATCTTCTGAAATATTGAATAACATTTGCGATAGATTTCTCTGCCATTTTTAGCTCATTGAGTTTTAACTCACCGTCTTCTCTTTTTTCTTTTGTCTTCTGGCAATTTCCTAGAAATTTGTGTATCAAACCCATCATTCTTAGTATTTTCGTGTACTTTGAAGAGTAGTTGAAGACTCTTGAAGAAAATTCATCAACATGGCTTAATGACGTCATTACATCTCTACATTTTCTTTGTTAACCTCCACTTTGTCATCGATTGGCGCAGAATGAGGCCATTCTTCTTTCGGCATTGCCAGCCAATGAGGTCCCTCCCACCATCTGGATTTAATAAACTTTTTTATTGAGCATCCTCTTGATGGCATGTCCGCTGGATTTTCTGTACCAGGAATATGGTGCCAGTTTCTAAAGTCTGTCAGGTCCCTAATATCTGAAACTCTGTTATTCTCAAAAGTTCCCCAAGCTTCTGCATTCTTTATCCAGAAGAGTGCTGTCGAAGAGTCAGTCCAGTAATACTCTTTTGAAATTACGACCTTGAGGTTCTTCTTAATGAATGAAGCCAATCTCGTTCCATTAAGACAAGCAAGCAATTCAAGTCTTGGCATAGTCGTTTTCTTCAACGAAGTTACATTGACTTTAGCTTGCAATAATGTCACTTTGACTTCATCTGAATTTTGGCTTTTTAAAAACACTACACTCGCATAAGATCACCGCGAAGCAAAACGTATGGAGGCTAAAAGACTACCCATCTGTCTGAGTAATTTGTCTAGGAATCTTTACTGATGCTAACAAGGGCAATTCCTTAACCCGTTTTAAGAATTTTCTTTTGATTTACTCAGGCAGCTCTGATTTCTCTCTCAATTTAGTTTCCCATTTTGCAAGTATACTTTTGGTCGAAGCGTGAAAGGACAGCTAAAACCGATTGATTCGAAGATTCTCTCTCACAAAACAATGAATCTTCAAACTTATCCCATATAAGACCAAGAACCTCTAGTGGTTCACTTATTAACGATTTCGCATTGCTCGTCTCTGTCTGCTCCCACCCTCTCAAGTCGAAGTTACCACTTGCCATTAATCGAGTTGACTTTATAATAAAATCTTCTGCTTCTTCATTAGAATTGACTGAGGTGACACAGTTATTATCATAAAATGAAGATTTCAATTTTGAAGCTGTTTCTTTTAGAGAAATATCACACTGATCCGAATGAGAATCGATCACTGGACCTAATAAAAATGGACTGCATTTTAATCCAAAAACTACTCTACAGTGTCGAAATTCTCTTATTTCCTTTTGTTCAGAGTCTTTCAACCACAGAATCTCAGAAAATCACGATCATTTCTTTAATAGATATCTGTAAAAAAGCTTTTTTGATATCTGAAATAATTTCCATTTTTCCTCGTCTAAAATCAAAAAGCAAGCTTGGTATTAATTCAATTAAATTTTCACCTTTTGCGAGACAGTCGTTCAGGGAAAGAAACTCCTTCTGCTTACACGAAGCGTCAAAAACTGGTCTTATGGATGCTGTAGAGTTTTCTTTAAATATCGGCCTGTGTGGAAGGTAATTGCTGTGCACTCTTTTCTCCTCTTCTGGTATTTCTATTATTTCGGATTCAACCCATTCTTCGAATACTGCATTGTAAGCCTTTGTTTTATCTTTCAACATGAATTTCTTTGTTGTGGAAATTGGTATTTTTTTCGCTACTTCTCTGTCACTGGGAAATTTCTCTTTCTCGTTGGTCCAAGGTAAGGAGACTTCATATCTGTCCTCTGTCCTTTTTAGGGTCTTGTGAAAATTATACTGAATCCCATACTGTTTCTTGTAATTCGAGATCACTTCTATTTTCTCTGGAATATGTAATTCCGAATGCCTCTAGTTTCTACAGGTTTTCTATGTCGCTACTGTGAACCAACATGGACGTTATCAGGGAGGACATAGACACATTACTTTCTGAAGTAATAGTGAAATAATAGTAAGAAGTTTCTGACTTTTCTTTATTCTCCCTATAACTGTCCAAACAGCAACCAATCCGTTTTTTAATTTGTGAACTTTTCTCGTTAACACTGCACCTGCGACGTCTGCTCCAATAAGGATTTCTATTTTCAAATCTTTGCTTCCTACATAAGAGACAGTGATACCTTTTCGTTTCATTTCTTCTATTCATAGTCCAGGCTGCAAACTGGTCACTGGCCCACAAATCTTCAATTGTTCCAAAAGATTTAATCTTCTAGAATAATTGCCATATAGGCTACTAAGAGACACTTCGTAACGTTTGTGGGTTTATCTCTTTGTTTTGCCTCCTCCAAAAAGAGCATAAATGAAAGTTTGTGTTCCGTTTAAATGGCACCCAATATCTTCAGCTGTTCCTTTTAATATGTATGAACGATGCGACTCAGTATCAATGAGTGCCCTTACGGTTTTCTGCCTTTTATTAGATTGGATATTCACTAATAAAGATTAAAGATATACGTCATCTGGATAACTAAAACTGGTACTTGCTAAAGATACCTTTTGTGCATCCTCCTCCTTAATTTTTCCATCATATTTCTTTTTACATGTTTACAAGTCTGAACACATTACAGCCCAATGTCTTCTTAAGCATATCAAGCATCGACCTACATTGCTTGGCCCTATGTCCAATTTTCCAAATTTTTGGCAGATAAAACATCCATTTCTCTTCGTAATTTCATCATTCTTTTGAGTTAAAGTCATTTTCTGAACCACAAAACAATTTTGGCTTTCATATTGTTTCTGACAAAAAATGCAAGAGTTCTTTTCCCCAAGGTTAACTGTTTTCTTGTGGCCTGAGAATAATTAATTCGCAGTAGACAGGGGATCTTCATTTTGGAACCTTTTATCCCTTCTACCTTCGTTTCGTACACCAAAATCAAATTTAAACCCTGCTCTTGCCAGAGAAATTATCTGCTCTCCCTCAACTTCATTTCTCAAGAATAACAATAATTGTTTAATTTTTCGGAATAAGTATTTTCTTCTGTAATTATTTATGCATGATTTCTCAGTCAAACTCTTAATAACTCTTCGGGAATACACCATTCAACGAGTGGAAATAACGTGTCAGCGTAATGGTCGCTTGTCATTCCAATTAATTCCAACGAACGCAAATAGGATTCTAATTTGTCTTACAGCTTCGACACACTGCACTTTTTTCTTTGCTCAGTTACATTTTTAATAGTTAGACTTAACGATTCTTGGATATAAAATTCCACTAAAAGATCTTCCCGTCCGAATCTATTTTTTAAGCTTTCTCTTACTTTGTGACAATTTTCCGCAGTTCCCGGGAAGCTATTTACAATGTCACTGGTGTAGTTCCAAGTAGGGTAGCTTGGATCATGTAGTGAAATTTAACTTCGTTCTGAATTTCTTTATCATCATGAATTCGTTGGAATTGCCCCCAAAATGGTAACCAATCCTTAATGTCCCCACCGAATTGTTTTAATACTATTTCAAGCAGCTTGAGTTTTCGTTTGTATAAGTTTAGAGACACACTAGCGACGGATTGCGCAGTTTGGGAGGAAAAGAACATTTCAACTTTAACTTTAACTTTAATTAAAATTATTTTATCTTTGTATTCTTCGACGCTTTCCCACTCACTGTTAAACTGCTCTTCAGAAAAATATTCTGAATCTAAAATTTGAATATCATAAGAATAAAGTTCGTCCGACAAAAGTTCTAAAGTTGCCAATTTTGATCTTACAAATTCTTCGTCCGAGTTTTCTTTATCTATTTCAAGTTTCGCTCAATTACATATTCCCTTAAAAGACGCTCTAATAGATTTTCGCCCTTGAAATAGTGTTTCTATTTCCATAAACTTAGACATAACACAAAAGCAAAACGTAATAAATTATCTGATTTTCAACGCTCAAAACATCCATTACTAAAAGATGAATAAATTGTCTGACCTGTATTTCTTGCTTATTTTCATAAAATCACCTACCAAATCACCAAATTTTGAGATTTGCAAAAACAAACTGTTTCCTTTTCTCTTAATAAAGCTTTTAAAAAGTAAAATGATCAGACATCTAAATTGAAAGAAACTTTTTTCTTTTCTTTTATTTTTGACTCTAATTTTTTTACATGTTGCCACTTTTAAAAAGTGAAAGTACTACAATACGCGACAGGATGAAACAATGTTTCAGGCCTTCTTTTACTAGTTCAGTATCTGTTTAACACTCTTTTTATTTTAAAATTGGATGAAAGCTTAAAATTCTTGAATAGGTAACAAAGAGTAAAGGGGGGTGAGAGAATACGGTTATTATGTGCTAGACTTTGATCCTTCGACTTCACACTTTTGCTTCAAAGTGTGGGTGCAACCCCTCCTCTGCCTGCAGAAATAGTGCACTCTCTTTGGAAGCTGCAATTGTATGTTGAAAGAATTTGCCTGCTTTTTTTAGGAGTGCGGATTTTTATGGCTGTTCGCGTTTAGTGAATTCATTTCAAAAGCTATTTTAGAGTCCTGAATTCTTAGAAAAAGCATACATTTGGCAATTCACTTTTCCTACCAAAGTTTAAGCCATTTAAATAATCTGCGATATTTAAAAATTGAATTGTAATCCCAATATCTAAAAAATTTCCTCCCTTCTTTCATTTGTATAGCAGCAAGTAATTTACCTTTACAATACGTTTGATTTATGAACAGTTTTTCAATGTATTTTTCATGACATTATATTTCTCGTACATCACTTATGTTCCCGTTTTTAAAGTCAAAAGGTATCTTTCCGGTTTGACTGATGGATGGGGATTTTTTGGAGAAAGAAGAAAAAAATAAGTGGACTACTTACAAAAAAGTACATAAAAATAAATAAATGACAAGAAAACAAAACAATAATAAGAAAAAATACATCAAATAAAAAATAATAAAGAAAATTCTTAAAAAACATGCAAGGCTGTTGAGTGTGAATGTGTGTTTAAAAGGAATCGTACTCAGTGGCTTCCATGTAATAGAAATTAAAAATCGATATCTAGCTCTTGATATATTATTTTATTATGGATATTTATATTATTTATTAATGTTTTTAAAGTATTGTATGAATTTATTTTCTGTTGTAGGAGTATGGAAATGCCAAGTTAACCTTTAATAGATATTTTGTTGCTTAGTGCAATGGATCCCTTCTTCTTTATAGAAATATATATAGCTAGCTCATTTGAAAATTGAACAAGAAAAAATTAAAATGCCATAGAATGCTATTCGATAAAATATACTTTTTATCTTTTTTTTTAAATTTTTTTATCATTCACTGATGAGTATTGAATCTTGAACAATGAGTTAAGATACAACCAAACACTGACTATCATTTACAGACTATTAGGATTGTTCGAGAGTAATAAGTTATTAACTTGAAAATATTAATTGTAATAAAGTGAGGTTTTTTGCTGTTGTTGTGAGGTATTGCAGCTCATCGGGGGGCTACTGGTCCCACCATCAGTAAATTTAATGCATAGGACCTAGAATGGATGCAAGTAGATTTCATAGATTCAGAACATCAGAAGATGGAGAAAACATTTTTAGATAGAAGCAGCAAGAGAGACTGACTTTCCATTTTAATGTACAGTAGCGCTGCAATGCGATCTTCCTCATTCGGAGAAGGAGTGGAATTTTACTTTTTATTTCGGAACTGATAGGGAATGAAAGTATAAAGACAATTTGAGAGATATAGAATATTACTTATTGATATATAAAAGGAAAAAGGCATATCATAAAACATGATTGTTTGGTTTCGCTTCAAAAAGTGTGATGGCACAAGCGTAAAGTAGCGGGGGGGGGGGGGGGGGTAGGGGGAAGGAGCAACCCAAATGTTATTCTGCTGAAGATATCAAGGTATGGAAATTAAATATGCTTTTTTAAAGCTAGCAACATATACTAACAGATTATGTGTATAAAGTTTTCGTCCGGTATTGTATATACATGTAAAATTGAACGAATTTTAAAATTTCCTACGGCAACACTTTTTTATATTATGAATAGATTTCAAATGAAAAAACTAACCAAAGTACATATTTTGGTTAATATTCCATGATCACAAAAGGAGATATTTGACATTATCTATTAAGAGGCCATTTCCATATTTAGGTATGTAAAGTTTATACAATCTCTTGATGTCGCTGTAATCTTTTTCTTTTTTTTAACTTCTGTAATACTTTAAAATCTCCTTTAGAGTCGTAATTTACGCGTTAAAATCGTTTGAAACCTCATACATGATAAAATATTTAAAGCGAAAATTTCTGAGAGTAGTTTTTTTCAAGGAAATATTCAAGACCATTGAAAGGTTTGTTAAAATTGCATCCGAGTCTGAATCACCATTGTGCTGAAAGCCACAAAATGGAAAATTTTGTTGAATGAACGAAATAAATAAAACATATTTCTTAAAAGCAATATTAATTTTATAGTTAAAATTAGCATCTTACCAATTGAGGGAGAGATAAAAATTTTTACTAGTGTGTGTTTTATTCTTGCATTTCGTAATTAATATATACTATTCATATTATCATTGGTTACTATTCATATATAGACATGAAATGATACACCGCTTTATTTTATAAGCACTTAAAAAACAATGCATTATATTTACTGATAAATGATAATAAGTTTTTTCCCCATACTTCACGTACAAATTAGTAAATTGCGAAAAGAAGAAGATGAAGATAGATGTACAGGATATACGCTATTAGAAGTGTGGAAAGCAAATCACGAAATAGCATTATGAATGTCCATTCATTTATTTTACAGATTTTTAATCTCCATTATGGTTGCACTTTTTCTATTCCCAGAAAATAAGAAAGTTCATACCCATTCTTTTGCAATTAATACTAAAAGAATCTGAAATCCAATTTTTAAAAATAACAAACCTGGAAGCTGGCCTCGTTTTCTGATGAATCCTGAGAATTTCCACGTCTTATGTACTTGTATTTTAAAAATGGTGCTTATAGCTAGCGTTGAGTTTTATTATGGTATTTTAGAAAGCCAATAAATGACAATTAAAAACTAAGAGCTTGTTTTCTATCTAAATGAGGGCTTTTTTTAAAAGTAGCACTTGAAAGATTAAAAGGGGGGGATAGAATTTAGTGTTAAAAAAGTGGAAAAACAGTCCTTCTTTCTTCTATAAGACAATTCAGAGAGTTTCCGGCGTATTGGGAAAAGAATCGAATCATTTCTTGTACCTAACATCTTTCAAAATTTAGCACATTTAAGAAATTCTGGTATCAAGCTCAAACCGAATTTTATTCACTTTGCTTAGCTTATTTTTCATTTAGCAATTTCACTTCTATGTTTTCTAGGAGCTAAGTGCGAATTTGCGGAGTGTGTTCAGAATAGGGAAACTGACTCAGAAAGAATTTTATTTATTTTATGATTTAAATGCATTTCTCTTTTACTTAGGTGTCAAATACTTTGTTATTCCTTAATTGTTGGAATATTCATGAATCCAAATTGGAGCATACAAAATAATGAAATGAAATAACAATAGAATTCTAATGGAAATGAGCTCTTCTACTCGCTGAATATCAAATATAATAGTTATAGCAGGTTGCTTTGCTGTTCTAAGAAAATAGTCAATGACAACATTTCCTTGATTGAGATTAATATATTTATTGCAACTCATTGCAAAAAAATGTGATACGAACCTAAATTGCAAATCAATGCAAAAAAAATTTGATACGAACCTAATAAAAAGCAAATATGCAGACTTCTTAATTACACTGAAAGGATAAATTCTCCCTAATTTTTCTTACAAGCTAAAATCATACAAAATTTCTGAACTAAAGAGTAAACTGTGTACACATATAGAAACACTAAACTGCTTTGGAGGGGGAGAAACAGAAATGCTTATCTTTCTGATTCCGAAATTTTCTCCCTCACTTAATTCGAAGTTTTACTTTTGAGTAACATCCTGCTCCCTCCTTCATATTCTACCCCAACTTTCTCTTTGAGGGGGAGAAATAACAGTGCTAGCTGCTAATATCAGCTTAATCATGACATGAATGAAACTTACATTTTAATGGATATTTTATTCATTTTATAATTAATTTTAATTTAATTAATAATTTTTCTACTTCCTAACAGCACTAAAATATAAATCCAGCCTAATTAAAATTATTGAAAAATTTCGCTGAAATATTGAAAAACTGCTACTATCCTTGAAGAAATTTAATCCCTGTGTTATTAATTCCAATAAATCAGTCGAAGCATGACAACAATTTTGTGGGTTTAATTCGTTCAGTTGCCGATCTAAAAATGAGAATCTTAACTTTGCAAAATAAATAAATAATAGTAGTTAAAAATAAATTTGAAAACAGGAAAGGTATCTTTTTTTGTAACAACTGATTCTCAACAAAATAGTAATTAATAGTATTCACGGCCATAAAGATCAATGGGAAGTGATTTCAGACTTAATAAATAAGATAAAAATGTTAATTT
>JAPMOR010068212.1:131287-143194 GCA_026543865.1 Argiope aurantia | reverse complement strand
CGAAAATCATTGTATTGAAATCCACTTACATTTGCTTAATGGAGTTGAGCATTATTCGCTTAAAAAGTGATATGGCTACATTTTTGTTAATATATTACAATAAAAAAAACACATTGATTGCCGCGAATATTAGAAGGCATCATAAGTTAATTATAACTTTTTCTATTAAAAAATATTTGAAAGGGAATTAATTTTATGATTTTCATAAACGCTAAAACTTCTTAAAGAAACCGAAAGCCTTAATTTTCCATGCACTTATTTTCATCCAATATACTTCAACTGAGTAAAATAAGCTTTTAAATGGATTAAGTTCAGATAAATCTCTCAATATACACACGATTTTTTTTCTTTAATTTTAATGAAAATAAATATGAATAAATTTTTTCGTAAATAAAAGAACATAATTAAAAAAAGAATGATTTGCAGAGGAAAAAAACACCCCAATCCGTAGCAGACCATTGTGAATTTACGTGATTTAAAAATACAATCGGTCTGCTTTATTATATAGATATAAACAGAAAAATCAATTTTATGGTTATCTGTAATGATTATTTTCTGTAAATTATCTTGTTCTCATTTTTAAATAATTGTTTTCTCTCAGAATAAAGTTACACAGTCAATTTGAATAGAATGGTCAAAATGAAAAGAATTTTTAGTTTTTTACAACAATAAAATTGAAAAGAAAACGGTTCCAACTGAAAAAAAGAGTGCATCTGAATAAAATAGTGCGTGTTGAAAATAGTGCATTAAAGCAAATTTAATGAATTTATCTGGGTAGTTTACAGAAGAAAATTTTGTAATATAGGTTCCTGCATTAAATATTATTATATATTAAGCTGCTGAATTTACTGACTTTTGCTTTTGAAATTCAAATCCGACATTATTAACACTTTTTTGGAATTTTGAAATGAAATAAATTTTATTCCTTCAATAAAAAAAGAAAATAGATTGACATTCTAGGTTTTATTTTTTCTTATGAAATGATATCAAAAAATTATGTTGATCTACTGGTTCAGGTTATTCAAAATAATTACTTTTTTTTTTTTTTTGTAAGCAACGACTGGAGAAAATACCCACAACATAGGAAGATCTCTTAAGCTATACTTCTGTACGTAATAATTTTCCCAATGTGAATATTCTTGCTGAAAGGACAATATTTTAAAAATACTTCTTTTCGTTATTATTACATGATATTATTGAAACAATTTTTAATTCTTCTAGTCAAAGCTTGCCATGGAAAAGAGAAGTATTGTATTAGTTTCGGTTTTAAATGTCGATCGAAAATAAGCAGTAAGTAAGGTAATTTAATTTTTTCAAAAAATTACTTTTCAGATTTCCTTCAAGTATGCATCAAGGTATGTTATATTAACGATTGTGATCTTCAAGGATCACGGCATTCATTAAAGAAATTGCGGAAAAAACGAAATTCCACCGAGCAAATACATCATTTGGAAGTTTCTGAAGACAATCACTTTTATAGTCAGCCTAGTATCCCTTTTCTATCAATCCAGCTTCTTAACTGATTACTATGCCTATCCGACAACAATGTTTGCAATCGCTAATCCTCGAGAGTTTAAAATGCCTTATATTACATTTTGCAACAGTAATCCGTAAACATATTTCTTAGGACTATCCCTATAGTTCAATAAATTAATAGACAGTACACTCCAGAGTATCTGTTCGCGTACTATCCTACCCAGTTTTCTTTTATCGTAATTAAATGTGGAAGGCAAGGCGTCTATTAAGCCCTCTATTAAGGACTTTTTCAAAACCTAAAAGCTGTAAGTTTTGAACTTAAGGTTATCTTTTTATATCATTGTAATCCTCTATCAGTAAAAAATAAAATCAGTTTGAGCCCATCTTCTTAAGAATCAGGCCTACGATTTACGTTAATATTTTGTTGATGTTTCCTGCATTTATGGGGATTTTTTTTCCTGGCATTACAAAAGTTATGGTAAAATAGGAAGTTTTTCTAGTCTTTAAAACAGTCACTTTTTCTCCAATAAATTCTTGAAGCGTGTAGTGGAATATATAAAGATATATAAACCACCAGTACAGATACTTTTATTTTAACTCGGCACGTTGCCAGAAACTACTTCTAGATGCACCGGGCCGCTGCCGCGTTCACATTCTACGTGGTGTGAGAAAAATCGAGGGCTTAGTGCTCAATAAGAAGTAAGAAAATATATATTATAACAATGATTTTTGGTGTAAAAACTTTGTCCTCTAGTATTGGTGGGTAAAGAAATGAATTCATGGAACTTCGGATTCAGCTGTTTTGTTATCCGACCTACCCTTTCGCCACATTACACCGGGAGTGTGTTGTACATAATTTTTTCAAGCATTTATGTATTACTGATTATACTGATAATTATAATCTTAGTAATTAGGTAATATTAATATATAAATAATCTTTCAAAATCATAAATTTAATAGTCTTAGTATCGAAAATAATATACCTTATTTGCACTTGCAAAAGCAGGATTTTATTCGAATGATATTAATGGAAAAAGAAAGAGAAATGTTTCAGGTTAATTTTCATGGAACTTCAAATTAATATTTGAGAGCGGCTAATAATTTCATCCTTTTAAAATTTTATCTACATTTGATTTAAAGAAAAAAAACGCTGAAATTTGTATTTATTTATTAATTTTTTATTCTATTTCATACTAGATGCATCTGCAATTAAATTTTGATTTTTGGAATAATTTTTTATTTTAAAAAACATTAACTAAAATTCTTTATTTATTTTTGTAAACACCTTTACGTTTTTTCAAAGCATCGATTTCCAATCTAAAGTCGCTGAATTGTGCTACTCGCGCTAAAAATTCAGCATTTCTTTTGAATTCCTCTGCACTTAAATATTTACTTACTTTATTACAAGATGCAGTAGGTTTGTTATTAATGAATCTAAAAATACAGGTAAAATTTCTTATTAATTTATAAAATTTAATTAATTTTAATAAGACTAAAGATTAATTAATTTTTATATGACTTATTAATTTTTATAAGACTAAAAAGTGCATCATAAAAATTTGAAGTACAGTCATTAACTGAAAGAGTCGAAGCACATTTTATTTCATCAGTATAACCAGAATAAGGCAGTAGTTAATTATCCTCGAATTCACCAATTCTCAAATCTGGACCACCGAACCACATGTCATTCTGTCATTCTTGAAATCTTTACCTACATTACAGATTCTAGAAAGTAAGTTTGCAAGATTGTTATTGGAACTCACATGCTTCCATGACAGTCTTTTGAAAGTGTTTGGATCTCCATTTCCCTTTTGCTGACAAATGTTGTGACTTTTTGAGATTTAGCCTTAATCAGCGTTAAAGCAATAATTGAATCCATTCAGAACCAAATTTTATGAATAGGTAATTGTAGAATTGTCTGAATGTTTTAAGCTAATCTCAATTACAGTAAAGCTGCACACAGTTCCAATATGGGTATAGTAAGTGTTTTCAAAGGAACCACTCCGGACTTAGAGCAAAACAACCTAGTTTGAAATTGTTCCGATTGTTTAAAACGTTTTATACAGATGTTTAACAGCAGCATAGGCACGTTCTAAGGCGTCGAAAAAATTGTATGTCTCACCTTTGAAATTTAAAAATATTAACTTCTGACATTTTTGAGTGGAATTTTTTTACTCTTCTTTCATTGTATACATTGGCAGCTATTCATACTAATTTAATTTGATTCTTCATAAGCCTCGAATATATATTGTCAGTAAGTAGGATCTTTTCATGTTTTCTTACGCTCTGTTAAACAAAGAAATATAAACATCTCAAGCGAAAACCAATGTATGTCGACTGAGGTTGTACATTTGTTACTATTAAGATGAACAAGCTGAAAGAAAATTGGAAAACTTTTTTTAATGTTTTGCTTTCCCGTTTAACTTTTTATACATTTACTGTAGAATGTTTGTTGGATCTGATTTATTTATAGACATTCTTTGATACAATTGATGCAGTGTAGTAGAATTTTTTTTAGTGCTTCCTGAAATTAAACTCTTCAACTCTCCCATGCCATGGAAAAATGAATTCAGATAACTTGGACTAATTCTCGATAAAAGACTAATGTTCGGAAAGTGTTAATAACTAATCGCTTTCTGTAAAACAAATGCTCTTAAAATTACGTAGCTACAAATGATTTCCAAGAATTTATTTCGAGGAAGAATGATTAGAATCATTTCAATGGTTTCTAAAATGTCATATCTTGAAGTATAAATCATTTTAATTACAAGAACACCTACAAATAAACAAAACGCAATTGAAATAATTTCTATTCATTTTAATCGACGTTCCTTTCTTCATTTGTATCGGTAAAATTCAAACAAAAATCCATTTTATGGTTTCAAAAATTATTTTAGGAGTAGATTTGAGTTTGGGCTGAATTTTGGTATTAAATTTTATATTATATTTTATTTAATTTTATTATTATATTTTATTTAATTATTTCCTTAAATTAATATACTAAAATCCAAACGAAGTCTCTATTGATATCGTCGTTATGACGATAACAATCATTAAGATACTGTTTTCTGGCAGTTCATTGCGTTTGGCAAATATCGCATGTAACACAATATTCAACTCAAATTTGGTTTCCAGCTGAATTTTATTCTAGTTAAGTTACGCCAATGAGACTGAAAGATAAGAATCTTTTCTGTAGATCCACATAAGTAAAATGTATTATGATGTTTCAGTCAAATGGTTTTACTATAAATTCAAGTGGCAAAATGTTAATACTTAATATTTTTGTTATTCTTCCTGTCACAAATAGCTTATTCAAAATTCTTTATGAATTGCAACTATCAGTTGTAACGCAGCGCCCTCTTTCAAGTTTAGAATTAATCCACCACATCTTTTAAACATTCTCAAATCGACAATAGCTTTATCTAAACAATTTTCACCGTTTTAAATATCAAAGATTAGTAAATCTTCGAATCATTAAAAAATGGTAATAACATTATATCTCAAATTTTTTTTATATTTCTTAATGTAACCGATGCTTGCTGCGGTTAGATTTTGATAATTATATTCATCTCACAGCTGCTGGTTATTTAAATTTGTAAAGCTTCAAAACAAAATATTTTCCGTTTTTTTTTAAATGTAAGATATAAAATTTATTATTATCTCTGCGTTACCTATTAATATTTTGTTGTTTCACTGTTGCATTCCTGTTACAAACAGCTTATTTAAAATTCTTAATGAAAACTGTAACTATCCATTTTCAGATGCGTATTCTTCAAAACTCATATTTATTTCGCAAAAAACAACATAAAATTTAAAAATATTCCATTGCTTTTGAGATCACAAGTTCTGAATACAAAATTCTACCAGCGATCTGATGACACAGATGGCGCTACCTATCGATAGATTCGATTTCTTTCATAAACATTAGCAATGCTGCGTACAGACAGAATCTAGAAGATCCCGACCGGTGGCTAATGACCTGCAGCAAACCTTCATAATGCTATCTGTCAGACAGAATATGTTACAAGGCTTTATTTTCAAATTTTTAGCCTGCGAATATAAAATAAAAAATTTACTGAATTATCTTCAAAAGATGAATGAAGTAAGAAAATACTAAATAAATGATGTGGAGCAAGTTCAGGCATCGTGTTATACAAAATAATAGCAAGACAAACAAATAATATTGCTAAAAATCTCTAATTATATAAGGTACAATAATTTTTAAATCTATGTAAATATAAAGGTTGCATTAATTAATGATCACATGAAGGAAACGGTGTATTTTTGCTACCACTAAAAATAAAATCTAGTTTCATTGTATTATATATATGAATATCTTATTTAAAATTTAAAGCGTAGTGGTTAAGGTGTTCTGAGCTGCGTGTAGACCGCTTCTTGCGGCAATAGTAATGACCGGTGTCAAAAGACGCTGGCAATAGTTATTCTCGACTTCTAATAGATATAAAAGAAACTTGTTGTCAATTGAAACAAGAAAAAAAAAAAAAGAATTAATAATGTTTATCAGCTCTAGGACCTTTGACCTTACGCTTTTGATCCATTTTTGTATATGCAACCATTTTATTGCAATTTGCATTTAATGCTCCTCACATCCAAAGCTGTAGCCGTGTGTAAAAGGCACGCTCCTATTCTATCTATGTATACAAACTTTCAAGTGTTTTTGATAAATTTTAGTAGTATTTCAGATTTAAATAAAACTCAGAAATCTGGCCTAAACATTCATCTGGCCTAAACATTCATTATCAAAAATTACTTTAAAAATTAGACTATGGCAATCTAACAACATATCTATACTAGTAGTAATAGAAATTTTCAGTAGAAGTTTACAAAACGTACTGGCGGGCGATGAAGCAAATCAGGCCCAGACATCAAACAGAAAATACCGCTAAGTACAACCAGAATTGGCGAAATATCGGCCACATTTAATAGTTTGTGATTTTGATTTTAATATCCTGTTGTTACAGAAATGATTTACATTTGGCAGATCACTTTTTCTATCTGTGATGTTTGGCCGCCATTGGCGACGTCTACGGAATGATTGGCGAGATCACCGCCACCTTTGAGGATTATTGTTTTTTATGTATAAGATTAGAAGAGCTTGTGTAGAGGAGGGAGAATGATGGTTGTGCGCTTGATTTGAATTAAAATAGATGTTTCTAAAGAAAAGTCTGAGTGCTGCGTTTTGTTTGAGTCATGCGTCTTTTTTAAGAACTATAACACGCTCGTGTCATTCCCCTATCAAAGAAAAAATTACGTAAACAATCTGTAGTAATTTTAAGTTTGAATCACAAATCGCTAAACACAACCGAAATTTAAAAAAAAAAAAAATTCTCTTCATGCAGTCTTGTTTTTTTATATATATATATATATAAGAGGAAACAATTTATCATTAGAATTTGAAATAAAACTGATTTTTATAATCAACATTTAAGTTATTGCAGTTATTATTAATTATTGCAAACATTATATCATTTAAATTCCCCTTTTTAAGAATTAAAAGGCTTACTCCTGGTTTGGATAAATGGAAGTTGTGGTGACACTTTATAAGCCAGATAACAGCTACGACACATGAGAAATTTCTCTTGTCTTGTGGTCATGTTACGCGGCTACGAACCATAAGGTTGCGAGTTCGATCCTCGCTTATCACCAATAGCAACATTGGTGACCCGGTGACGAAAATACGTAAACTTCATACAACTGTTGTGGCGCCCTCTACTAGAAATAAATGAAAAAAAATCAGCTAATAAATAAAATAAAGCTGATAAATAATCAGTCAATAAATAAATAAAGCTGATAAATAATCAGCCAAAAAATAAATAAAGCTGATAAAAAAATGGATAAGGCGCAACAGACAATATATCACCACTGATAATAGCAAAAACAGGACAAAATATCGTTCGTCTCACCTTCGACGCACTGGAGGGGGATTAAACAAAGAAAAGAAATAAATATTGGATATAACTAAACTAAATTAAACTAAACAAAGATTATTAAATAACAATAAATAATAATAAAGATAACAAACACTTATAAAAAAAAGAATTTTCAGTTGCTGGCAGCGAAATTCAGTACAAATGGAATTGTGTTCAATAATGTTTTTACGCCGTTGTAGTGGTAGAGTAATGGAAATAAAAATAGACGGTCAGTGGACATTTTGTTGCATAGTGCCATGGGTCATTCTTCTTCACAGATGTAATTGCGCCATCACTAATAGAGTACTTGCATTTTAAAAATGCATTTTTAGCATTTTTAAAGGTGAAGCGCTTAAAATGAACTGGCAAAATTCCATGCATCGCAATGGATATTATCCAGAGCAGTATAGGAGTATAAGTGTATTTAATTTTTTTAAGGAATGTCAAATGTTTAAAGAGTAAAAATAATTTATTCTTACTTTAAAGTTTTAATTACTCCAAATATTCATTGAAAGTGCATTTAATTATGCGATATTATAAACAGAATTATTTCATAAAAATGTTAAATGTAGATAGAATTATGTACAATGACAATTATAATATCGCTAGAAGAATAAGAATCGCACATTCAAACGCTGATCAATAATAAAAAATAAGGAATCAACGAGTCATCCATGATCTATACACTTAAAATAAGTGCAAAATTAAAGGATAAGGTAACCGCCATAACCACTACGACCAATTCGATATATATATATTATTTTTTACGTATCGCACTGACATCTAGATGCATCATTAATGGTTTTTCTGTTCACAAATTTCTTCCATTTTTGAGATAAATTTCAGAAATATTACTCCACTGTACATTTTCTTTGAGGGAAAAAAATTGACAGAATTCTCCAGTCACAATCCTTAAATAAAATATCTCACCATCGATCTCCCCAATTTTTATTTCAAAGAAAATTCAATAACTCTTATTTATATCATCAAGAGTCACTTGTCCTTTTCATCTCCATTTTGCAGAAACAGAGCAAGATAAAGCTTAGACCACAGCAATAGAAGAGATTTTAACAATTTTCATTGCCAATTAATTCCGCCACTTTGAAAGTACAGCTAAACAATCAAAATGCTCTACCATTACTGTGCAATTATAATTTAAAATAGCACTTTCTTTTGTTTCGACATCATATTTCATAAATTGGCTACTATATTGATACTATTTTCGAAGTGGTTGAAGACGACCAGTATTAATTATTTTGATCATATCAAATAACTTGAACGAATTCCAGAAATGTTTTTGAAATATTTTTCACGTGACACATTACGATTTCACATGGCGATTTTTGCAAAATTGTTTTTTATTAGTTTCCATGTTGTTTGACATCTTGCGTAACAGATGTCTTCATGGAACATATAGAGAGAAATGTATATATTCTCTTTTGTAAATAGTCACATTAATTATATATATATATATATAATCTTTTCTCTAATTTATCATCTTGAAGTTTCACTGAAGTGAGTAGTTATCCAAACAGCGTGAAAAATAAATCCTGCCATTGTAAAAAATCTAAATTTGTATTTTCCTTCCTAGAACGAAACTATGTAATTCTGCTTCGTTCCACATGATTCAACTACTCCAATTTTCACTGTCATTATCCCTTTTGCAAAATATCTACTATATATCTATCTCTATAAATAATCTATTGTATTGCCATGCACAATCCGAAGGTGGATGTTAAAGAGCATATGTATGTCATTACCTGAGGAATTGTGGTTAGAGGTTTGAGCACTGATGATAAAGATATGTATGTGCAAAGTGAAGTTATCGCCAAGAAAAGAAACACTAAAAAGGATGATCGACGGAGGAGACAACTGATTTGGCAGATGTGTAAGATGAAAGAAGTCTTTCGGCATCTTCTGTTGTCATTTTTTTGCCAATATTTTTTATGAGTTTGATGAGATGCAGGCATACAAGAAAACACTCATTGGTAGATCATGGCATATAGTGAAACAAAATGTAAATAATACTGATGTTATTCCACAGAAAAGTTGATTAGTAATATCTGATGTGACATTGGAATTATGAAGCAAAACGGGTAACAAAAATGGCAATTCTAAGATTGTTGGTTTAAGAAGAATACAGCCAATGAAATGCAGTACATGCATAATGATACTGATTACAGCCAATATGTAGAAAAACACATTTCTTGAATCTTGGTATTCTGGTATCTTATTTAATTTATTTACAATTACTTCTAAATGTCCTATTTTTGAACATAGGATATACTTAAAAAGAATAGTCAGAATACTTTGCATTGTATAAGCAAACTTTTTATCAAATTCCAAATGGTAGAAAGAAATTGTCATCAGTATTTGTGCTAAATTGATAAACATAGATATAATTATAATAAAAATTTTACAATTAAGTATATTTTTTACTGTAGGGAAGGGCAAAATACCGACGAATAAGAACGAACTCAAAGTTACTCTCAAAAAACATTTCATGACTTAAAACTTGTTGAGATTTTATAAAATGATTTGGTATATTTTCTTTTAAATTTATAAAGGTTATTAGCTTTCAAATTAAATATTGATAAAATAAATACTTTAGATTCTTAGTCTAGAAGTTATTACGCTTTGAGTTTTGAGATTTCAAGTTTTGTCCGAATCAGAAAATTTAACTTATGTTTAAGTAAAAGCACATCAATAAATATTTATTCACATTGGTAATTCATTTTGATGATTAGCATTATTTACATAGATGGCAAATCGTTAAATTATAAATAGACACCTTTTAAACAATATTAATAATCTCAACATCTTCTTTTAAATCGTCTCAACTAAATTAGCAAGTTAGAATAAAGAAATGAAATGTTATTTTCTATATGATCTCTTGGAATGGGAATTTTAAGCAAAAGTATTTCAAAAACTAATAGCCAAACTGTTAATTCTTCTGCAACATTGTTCTTAAACTGGACTATTCTAATAAACTAGACAACATACTCAGATAATGAGAGATTATTCCTTACTTCTGTTCTTTGGCTCATTAATGAAAGAAGTTGTAAGTGATTTACTGATGAACAATAATTTCTTTCAAAGAGCTGTATCATAAGGTATTTCATATTGTTACAAACCTGCAATTCGGCTTCCCAGCAAAGTTTGTTCCACCAATAGAAAGAAACAGTCATCTGAATGGGACTAGCGCGTCGGAGGTCCCAGAGCTTGGCGACAAACTTGGTGACCATTAGGCGACTTGGCGCCGAATTTGGCGACTTTGGCGCCAAAATAGATAATACCCGAAACTTCGAGAATTTTCCCGATCCGTCCAGTAGGAACCGAGATACGTCTCGAACGTTCCTGATTGGTTGAGAGGCTTCTAGCCCCGCCTCCTGAGACCTATAAAAGGAAGCGACCGCCGCTGCCAGGGGAGACGAGTAAAGCCAGTAGTCAGTGGTCGGAGTGGTCGAAGAAGAGACGACGGAGTAGTCCGAAGACGAAGCGGAAAAGCCAGTAGTCAAGAGTGGACGGAGTGGTCGAAGAAGAGACGACGGAGTAGTCCGAAGACGGAGCGGAAGCCAGTAGTCGAAGACGACGGAGTAGTCCGAGTTCGAGAGCAGCGGAGTCGAGTCGACGAAGTCAGTAATCCGAGTCGGAGAAGTAGAAGACGGAGTCGTCGGAAGCGACTGAGTCAAGCTCGTGCTGAACTGAGCTGTGCGCTACTGTCTGCAGTAGGTTCTGGTTGTATGCTGCTGTGTATGCTGTTGTATGCTACACGTCTCGGGTGAAGATAATCGTCTTCTGTGCTGTATATAGTTGTCGCTTTTGTGCTGTCCTGTGTGTCTTCGTGTAAATAAACGTCGTTGTTTTTATTCTTCTTCTGCCTGCTGATTGAGCGTTCTTTACACCATATCACTCCCACTATATAAACGAACCCCGATAAAGAAAATTTCGTAACAATATTGTTAAAAATGTATCTAATTAAGTAGCGAAAATCCTCACGAATTTTTGTCTCATATTCATCAAAAGAAGTCTTATTATAATACACTATTTGCAGTTTTTATAATTTTTTTTAATGTAATGCGATTTTTAGTATTACAAGATAAAGAACATGATTTACTTCGGCCGCAGATGACTCTCTGAAATGTATCACTTTAGGAGTAAGGATTAACTAACAAATTAACTTGTGAAATTTCAATATCAAATATAACGCAGGAAGAACTTCGATATGAGTATAAAATCAATTGTATCATCGATAGAATTTAATTTCTGTAATCATTATAATACAAGAATGTTATATTAAAACATCATATTTTCTCGATTTAACTACATGTTATTGATTTTTATTTCGTCGAGTATTTTCTAGAAAGGATTACACCATAAGCTAAAAAGATGTATTTTTTGTAAATTTGAATTTATACGATTTTATACAAAATTTAGATTTCCAATAGAAATCGTAAATGGTTTAAAATATTGTATGGTTTGCAACACATAGTCTTTTTTT
>JAPMOR010068212.1:106112-126287 GCA_026543865.1 Argiope aurantia | reverse complement strand
TTTGTCAAGATTTAGCGAAGAATGTTTGACAGCTGATGCTTTTATTTTAAATAAGGTTACTTCTCAAATCCCAGTTGAGAATATTAACATTAAAGAATTAAATTATTTGAAGGGGATTAATTCGTCAGTTCAAGATTTTTCAAGGCCATCAGTATGTGATATAATTTTAGGCTCTGATTGCTTTTTCACAATCCTTCGAAATGGAAAAATTAGCGGGTCTGAAGGACAACCAATTGCGCAAAGCACAATATTTGGTTGGGTTGTCGCAGGTCAGATTCGAAGGGATTCTATTTCATCATCGTACACGCAATCGCATCTGATTTCCATCAAAAATTATTGCAACATTGATTCGGTTGCAAAAATTTTGGCAAATGGAAGAGTTACCGGATAACAGGTTTCTTTTGTCAGGAAAAGAAAAATTTTGTGAAAAAATTATTTTAAATCCACTTCCAGAATAAATAATCAGAGTCGATTTGTTGCAAGATTACCTGTTTATAAGGACATTAATCAGTTAGGAGATACAAAGGGAATGGCTGTTTCTAGGCTTCTAACAATGGAAAAGAAATTTAAATTTAACTCAGAATTTGAAATGGAATACAAGGGTTTTATGAGTGAATATGAAGAATTGGGGCATATGTCACCTAATAAAGATTTTGATTCTTCTAAACTGGATTACTTTCTTCCTCATCCTGCTATGCAAAAGAATACAGTTGAGTTTTGTTTAAATTTATAAATTTGTTAAAAAGAAGTTGAGTTTTGTTTAAACTTAATAATTTTACATAATTAAGATTTTTATTGCGTTTGTTTCCAAGTTTTATAGTATTTTTATTCTTAATTAGTTAACTATAAATTCTATATACACATGCTTTCTCTAGTTCTTCTATTTCAAAGAACTATTTGTAATAGACCTTTATCTTGTATAAGTTATTTAAATCAGGCATATTCCGGATATTTAAAATTTTATGTTTCTCACTTATGAATATTTTTATGCAAGTGCTCATATTTTATTCTTGACTATTTGTACTTTGCTAAATAAATTTATTGAATATTTCTTTGCTGAAGTTAGTTCATAGAGTTCTCAAGTACTTGGGAAGTATCCAAAACGACATGAAAATTTTAAATTCTGAGCAGACTAAAATTTGCAATCAGATTACTGAAATTCTTATAAAAGACGAACCTGTTAGAAATTTGTGTGCCTAAAATATCTATCTATAAAATTACCGGCTTTTATTAGCAGTATTTCTTTACCAGTTGAAACTAATAGTAAGCTCATGGAATTAAACCTGCATTTTAGATAAAATAAAACTTTGACTGCTACTTCAGTAAGGGGAAAACATAAGTTACTTTGTCATTTTTAAGAGAGTTTTTTGATATTCCTTTCATTTAGAATTCTACTTGAAAAAAATTATTTGATGAGGTATCCATCATTTATTATTTCAACTGGACTATTATTGAATTTATTTTAACGTACTTCACATTATAGTTTCTATCCTATACAATATTGAAAATTTGAAGATTTAAAAACTGTTTCAAATATTATATTTTCTTTTGTTTTATTTCAGGTTTGTTATTTTTACGCTACTACAATGTTAGCTCTCCTACTTAATAAATGCAAAGAAGTGATTGTAAAAATGTTGCAGTTCAACATTATTGCTTTGGGAAGGAAAAGAAAAAAAAAAAAATGTTTTGGAAGTTGTGGAGGAACTATATTGTACAATTTCCGGTAAGCATTTTTGAAGTGATGAAATTATAATTTCATATTAATTATACGATATGAACAGTAGTAAATAAAAAATGTATTATCAAAGATTTTCCCACTGTATTTTCCTTATTTCAAGCCATGATTCCTTATTTCAAGCCATTTACCTCACATGATGATTGGTTTATTTTTGAAATTTGGTAGATTTATCATGTTTTTATATGATTCATTAATAAGTGTTGCACAGTCATTCATTGGAAATACTATATTATTGCTTAAAAATTTCAAAAAATTGTAAGAATTACTTCCATTTGAGAAAATAATTCTTGAAATTCATCTTTGTTGAGAAATATTCTTTATTTAGCTATAATGGATGAGTTTTATGGAAGCAAAGTCAAAAGCATTAAAGAAATAGTTTATTAGAGTAATGATGCCATGATGCTTTATTTATTCTTTTTAGTTAATAACTTATTAAAACTTCATTGCTTGAATTTGTTTAAAATATATATATATATATACCTCAACTTGCACATTGGTGACTCTGGTTCTGAACAACCGCATCCTTCGTTCAGCTGCCGTGGCTCCATCTACCTGCAGCAAGCAACCACTTACACACGCTCTCCGTTGCCCGCTATAACGCTTGGCGCGATAACAACGTTCGTCGCTCGCCATAACGCCTGGCGCGATAATCACGTTCGTCACTCACCATACTGACGCCATAAATTCACCGACTGACTGGTGGGGGAAGTATTCTGGTGGTAACTTCATAAGCCAGATAACAACTTCCGGAAAAGAGTGTACACTTTTGACTAGTGGCTTTGTTACTCGGCTATGAACCCTAGCGTTGCGAGTTCGAATCTCGACTTGCACAGTAGCATAAAAGTATGAATATACTATTTAAAATCCTATTTTAAATAATATATGCTCTCGATTTCTGTCTGAAAACACTTAGAAAAAAATGGAAAATAGAATTTTCATTTTTTTTCTTGTTAGTTAATTGCAGAATAATTTAAAGGAGAGTTAGAGATTGATATCAACTCCTGAATAACTGAAACAAATTATGACGTATTGAATCATTCCTTTATCAAAATCTCTAAAAGTGAAGATGAAAAATCATGTGATATATACATGAATAAAAAATAAAGTGCTTATTTTTATAATATATTCTAGTATTTTGAAACTTATGTTCTTTTTTCTTGTTTCCCTTTTTATAGTTATGTCAGCTTTAAATACACTGATGCCCAAAGAGAATAACTAGTGGAGAAATTTGGTGGCATCAACTTGTGACTGGGATGGATGTAGCATTACCACAAAAGTCTGAATGTGCAGAATGAATATTTATATTTGAGTGACTGTTATATTGAAAGAATGAACAAATTTTATGTCTGTATAAGTGTTTTTCTTCCATTTGCACACCTACGATTTTTTTAAAAAATAGAAATACCTTAAAATGTCCAAGTTTATAAACTGATAAAGGTAAATATTTTTCTTTAGTAGATAGTTTCAAATTAATTTTTTTCAAAAGAAATATATTTTGAGGATGTTAATTGCTGCAATATCTTCTGCCGCTCATTTTTTTCAATGTTTGGACCATTTATTCATTCACATAATTAATATTTAAGAAGAGTTCAAATATTTTTGAATTAAAATACCTGTTTGGTGGGCGGAGTTATTATTTTTTTAAAAAAGAAGTTTTATCACATTTCTTTCTGTTATATATTATAATTTTTAAAAACTTTAAAACCAAAATTAGTTGCATTTGAAATTTTGAAAAAATGAAACTTCTGAAATTAATACAATTGAACACTTGCATATAGTAATTATCTGAACTTGCCTATTATCTTATTCTAAACTATTTTTTTTTAGAATTTTATTGACTAATATACTAAAATATTTTATCCATTTAAATGGATTGGAATAGAATTTTACCAAACTGCAACTTAAAAAAATATAAATATGCATTATAATTACTCTGACTCCAAGATTTTCAGGTATATTATAAAAAATAGGGAAAGGACTTGTTAACCTTTTATTTCCAATGCATTTACATTATTATATAATGCATTTTTAATAAAAGTTTGCGGCTTTTAATAGATCTTAAAAAAGAGATTTAAAAGCCTTATATTTAACATCCTAAAATAAGTAATATTTAGGCCATGAAAATATAGCTATGAGATACAATGATGTAATGAGGTTTGGATAAAGTAAGAAAAATCACCTTGCCAGTTTCTTTGTTATTGTCTTCAAGAGCAAACTTGGAGAAGAATTTGAGTTACACTGCTTATTTTCAAGAAGTATCAGTATTTTTACTCCAGAATAATAGGGAAGGTGAAGAAATTTTGGAAATATAGTTTTTATCTTATCTTTCAAGAATATAGATTATTGCCTTCTTTTATACTTTTTGAATAAAGCAAGTTTTCTTATACATCCAGTTTCTTTATACTTTTTCGAATTCCTTGCAAGAGCTAGGAATTTAAATCTCAACTATAAATATGAAAAATAATATATATACGTACTACATTATATAATATCAGGCCACCATATTTAATAATGTGAAATTATATTGTATGATGATGGGAAATTACATTGTTTAATATAGAAAAATTGTGTTGTATAATATTAGGAAACTATATTATATAATATTGGAACACAAAATTGAACAATATAACGAAATTCCTACAATTTACACTGCTTTAATATTGTAAAATAATATTATGCAATATTGTGTTTTCAAATTTTACAATTACTAAACTATTACTAAAATTTACGGTTATTTAACTATTACAAAAATTTAAATAAGAAATTAGGCAAAATAAAACTTATTTTTGTATTCCTTATCTTTGACTATTACCCTAATCTGAATATGGAGCGTAATTTTTCCAGAGTCGTGTAACATTCTTCAAAAGAATTCTCTTGTATTTTTGCACTCTTTCAAAAAAATGTGCATTTTACTGAAAATGTATTATTTATTGCTTTTTTTACGCCTTTATTCTCGAATGAAACAAAAGTTCGTTGTTTTCCTAAAATACAAATCAACATTCTTGTTTCTTCACGTTTTTTTATTATTTTTATTTATTTATTTTTTTATTGATTGTGACACATAATGAATGACACCTGTTTGAATGTGGCTAAGAAGTCGAAATTTGACACTCACGCTTATTCAAGATATTCGTTCTATTTTATGCAAAAGTTATAGTTATTTTTTCAGTCGAAATCAATCAGAATTACTATTCATATATGATAGATACGTCAAATATTTTGTTTCCATTGGACATCCATTCCATTCCTTCCATTGGACAAAACCAAAACACATGATTTCCGATTATTATTTAATGTTTATATTTTTTTCTTTTTTGTAAAGCATGCTTATTTTTAAATTTTGAATATTTTTTGCTATAATTATAGTTAAAGTTCAACTTCAGAAATAAATAATGATGAAAATTATTGTTTTTTTATTTTTTAGGTCATGTAATGTTATTTGTAATATAAATTGGTCCTGAAATATATAAACGCTCTTTTAGTGGGAATTTTGTTTTCTTATTGTAGTATATTGAATTTTTATTAAATCAGAGAACAAGAATTTCGACATATTATTTAAGTTATTACATAAGTTATGAAACAAACTTAAATTATTCAACATATTCTGCAAGACATTAAGAAAATTGGCATTGAAGCATTTTTTTATTATATTTAAAAATTTATACGAACTCGTTTTTTTATTTAGCCAAAAATGTATTGGGTGAGTTGGAATTCAGTTTCTTTTCAGATCAAAATTCAAACAATCGTTAAAGTTTAGATAAGAATTTATTAACTAAAAATATTTTGCTGATAATATAATTAATACCAAGCAAAGCAAAAAAACATTTTAACAGAAAAAAGTTATTTGCAAACAATTACTCTAGTGAAACAATTGATTATCAAAAATAATGAGGAAAAAATAAACAGTAAAAAAAAAAAAAAAAGGAATCAATTTACTAAACTGCTTTTAGTTACAAAAATTATTCGAGTGCTATTTCACTATGCAACTCGAAATGCAATTTAACTTTGTAAAACACAGGAATATTTGCATGCTTACAATCATTTGAAAATATGGAAGAATATAAAGTAAAAATATAATAGAAAAAAGAAAACAGAAAAATGTCAGTGTAATATTATGTATAATGATTTCTGAAAGTTATAAATGATTTCAATCATTTCTTAAGAGTGTGTAACTTAAGTTCAATTTTATTGAACTTTTCATGTTAATGATAAATATGTATTTCATTAAAATTGACAAGCATGGTGAGTTTCAGTTAACCCTAAACAAGCTGAAATAAGCGTCACAAAACTCTATTAGATATCATTACTAATGTACATAATTAAAGGTATGAAAGAATGTTTAATGTTATCAAAATGTCTTCCAATCTATCATATTCGATTATATTTTTATATTTAAAATGCAAGAATGCGATCTTCGAAAACTAGAGAAATGTAAAGATTTCATAGAAAAAATTGAAGGTTTATTTATATTCAAGTTTATTTGATGGAATTGAATTTTTTGACCAGGGATCGGAATTGTTTTAATTATAATTTTGAAAACGTAATTCATTAAATTCCGTTTCCATTTTTTTACGATAAAAAATGTTTGTAATACTATATGCACTATATACAAGAACTAGTAAGTAATTTGAATATAAAGTTAAACATCATTGATTTCAAATTCATTTTCCATTTTATTATCTTGCACAATAAATTTCACATTTAAGCAAATTCTAACTTCTATAAACCAGAAATAGATGCTTGTCCGTCCACAGCAAAGATTTTAATTCTAATATTAAAAATAAATAAATAAATAAATAAAAAAATACAAAGAAAAGGAAGAGAAAGAAATTTTTCGAACTGCCCGTAATGAGTTTCTTTCACAGAAATTGATGTATTGTTATGAACTTCTGTGTGTTTGAGCTTAAAATGAGGTTCGTGAGTATATTAAAGGATTATATGCAATCAAAATTACGGGAATAATTTTTGAAAATCTGCAATCAGATTTTACACATCTACCACGCATTGAGTAAAGGCATATCTATGTCATCATCAGTTCCTGATGCTTCTGCCATGCGAGATTTATCTGGCATGGCGAATCTCACCATTTCCCATAATAGTTTCTGTCCAAATTTAAGACACTTGGTCGATTCGAGCGCCACCTTCAAGGAAGGGTCGAGCTCCGATAGAGGCGGCAAAGTTGAGACGACTATCGGAATGATTCGGTAATGTTTTTCTTCCAGACCGTATGCGAAAGCAACACGAAATATTTCCATGCACAACTCGCTTTCGATGAAGTTCCTGTATATAATTACAAAATCGTTACTCAGAATATCCATACATTTTATGTTCACTTTCAAATAGTTAGAATTTTTGTACATATACGTGACATAGGAATAATATACATAAAAATACTTTATCGTTTAAACAAACATTCTTTTTAAGAAGCTAAGAAAACACGTTTCTTAATAAGCTTAAAAGAAGAATTAAAAAAAAAAAAAGAAACGCTTGAAATATTCACGAAAAAGGAAAATTTGAATTACTCATACTGAGATATTTCCATCCGAATTCGATAATATGAAAGTGAATTTTCAAACTATAAATATCTAACTACTTTCATTTTTGTTACTTTTTAAATCCACTAATCATTCAGCATCTTTAGCTCATCTCGCCTTATGAAATTAACCATTAATTTTTTAAGAAATTGAAATACGTTACTTAAACCCGTTTTTTTCATAGAGCTGATTGGTGAGATCAAATAATTTAAAGGCACTTCTAATGAATGAAATTATTGTTTATTAAAATGGTGGGGATTTTATTTTCAGACCGCAACAAATTTTAATCGTTTAGATGATTTATTAAATTTCATAGGGTAACTTTATTACAAGAAATATATTATGCATATGATTTTTACAAAGAGTTTAACAATATTTTCATTATTTCAATACTTTAAGTTAGTTTCAAATATATTTTTTAATCACACCATAAAATAAAAAAACTAAATTGTGGAACTATGCTGAATTATTATATTTTAGGGGGAAAGAAATTGAACTTATGTGGCTAAACAACTGTTTGCTCGTTATTTGCAATGGTGAAATAAAATAACACAAAGAATCAGAGGTGTCGCTCAGGAGCTTGTTAACAAATCGCAGCGCCACACTCGCAATCTCTAAAAATACAAACTGAAATCATTCCATTTTCTTCTTAAGCCTGGTTTTAAAACGAGAAGCGGTTAGTATATTATACGTTTTGCATACTAATGGCATCTTAATATTTATTTCATATTTGCTTATTATTTTTTTTGCATCGATTTGTAATTTTATTTCTACACTTTTCTGTGAGTACTATTTTGCTTTTTTTTCTCTCCAGAAGCAAAATAAAATCAATGAAAATGAAAAATCCGCCAAGAAAAAAGAATAAAAAACGTTCTATTTTTGAAAATCCTGGACGAGTATTCAGGATTCCTTAAAATTAGAGCAAGTATGTTTAAAAAGATATAATTTTTTAAAATTATATTTTAAAATATAGAAAATTTTGAAGCTAATTTGTAATAAGTGTTTCTCTTTTGCATAAAGAATGTATAACTTCCTTTTTTGATATGGAATAGTTGTGCCATTTTAATTCTTGCTAATCATTACTATTTATATAATAATTACTTTTAATTTTCATCACATGGATGGATATTTCTGATGTTTTCATTCATTTTAATAAAGTACTTATATGTGATTATTTTTGAATTAACACTCGAACACGAAAGTAAGGTTAAAAAAAAATCCATAGTATTTATTATTTTCCCCATATAAAAATTAGTTATCTTCAATAAAATGTGCATTTTTTTATTTTTCAATTTTTAAAGCTTGGTTTTAAGTTTTTATGAGTGAGTTTTAATTAATAATTAATTATTATAAATAATATAAACTTCTGAAAATAATTTTTTAGAATAATTTTAATTTTAGTTTGGCATGTAAAAATCAAAGTTAGTCAATTAATTTTTATAAAGTTCTATCAATATTAAAATAACGTATTCCTAATAATTCACAAACGTATTTAACAAACTTATATAACGTATATAAACGTATAGCGTATAACAAACCTATATCAAACAAACAAATTAAAAACCTCTTAGGTAAAAACTTATTTCAAATTTCAATCTTTCAAACATGAAAATAAGAAATAAAATTATTTAAAATTAAAATAGACCATTCATCATATATTTTTTTAATAATATTATTTGAAATATTTTCAGAGATATTTACTGCTATATTAATTGTAATTTGTTCTCTTTAAAACATTTTCTGTGTGGAAAGTTGATGTGACAAACCTTAAGAAAACAAATATGAAACTTGCAATCAGATAACGAAATTCACAATTGTTTTCTTTTATTCTATCTTTACGTTTCTCAAAATTGATTTAAAAACCTTTTGCATTAGCAATTCAAGCATATACTAATAACTCTTTTTTTTGTAAATTAATCTTTTTTTTCCTCCTTTTTTTATATTTATTGATGCAGAATTTTGATGTACATGCATTCTAAACTTTAATCGTTTTATACTAATTAAATCGTAAAATAATATGCTGATTAATTTTTCATAATAGATTAACCTTTTAAAAGAAACCAAACAATTAATTTGTGTTTTTTTGAATGAATATAAAACTTAAATTATGATAATGAATCTTTTATCAGTTGAATTTTTAGAATTTTTTCTCGTGTATTAGTACTAATTGAAATGACGTATTTATTCATAAAAATTAAGCTTGGCAATTTTAAATGGATTCATATAAAAAAAAAGAAACTGAAGTTGCATAATTTGATCCTAATCAAAATTTATTTATTTCTAAAAGTACTAAGTCACTCAATTACAGCTGTTTTGAATTTGCATATATCTGCTAATTGTTTAGAAAGCAAAGCAATTGAACCTGTTAAAATTGTTTGATTCACTTAAGATGGACCGAAGGTCATTCTATTATTGCTCTTGGATTTTCATTGCAACTTTTTTTATTGAAATTTTTTTTTTAATCTTCGTTTGACAAATCTATTTAATTTAGCGCATGAACTTCACAAATTGGTTTTGCTTTATAGAATTTATATTATGTATTAGAAATATTATTAATTTTCATTATTTTGTTAATTATCGTGTTTATTCAATAAAATTATTTGACATTATTTTACTTCAGTGGAGTGATTTTATTATTTTAATTATTTATTTCAATTACAATTCATAATTTCTTCTTATTATTAAATTAACACATTTTCATTATTTTGTTAATTATTGTGTTTGTTCAGTAAATTTATTTCACATTATTCTATTTCAGTTATTTTATTTTAATTAAATTAGTTCAATTATTACTTTTTATTTAAATTATTTAAATTATTTAATTTCAATTCTCCAAAATTATTCTTCAGATTACCGGTTTGGCAAACTCTCAAAGGACCTCTTAAAAATTTAACAAGGAGCAGAGCGACTTCAACGTCAAAAAAGCAAATTTTTTCCTCTTTTAAATTACCTCAAAGATAATATCTATTTTTCTATCTATCTATTTTATTTATTTATTTTTTAATCTACTTTTATCTATCTATTTTTTCTATTATCTATCTATTTTTCTGTATATCTATATCTATTTTTTTTATCTCTATCTATTTTTATCTATTTCTAATTCTATCTATCTTTTTCATCTCACATTCATTATAAACTTATTCATAGAGCATGAGGTGAAAAATAGGAGAAGAGTAGGATATCTTTCTTCTTTTCACACACTTCTTTCTGTTCTTCACACAATCTTTTTTTTTTCAGAAAGAATCCACACTCATTTATATTATACGAAATTATTTTGATATAACTTACTGAGAGAGAACAATTATGATTCTCTTGCTATTCTTCACTTCCTCCAGCTGGTGATCTAGTTCGAATTTGCCTGCCTGCATGTCCCTGGGAGGTACAAACAACGAATAGAACGGTTCCTTTTCTTCAAGTTCTAAAATGATAAATTTAATCACATTAAATAACAGGTATTGTAGTAATTTGCTGTTATTATTATTGCTTATTTATATAAAGGTGAGATTATAATTGAGTTATTCTTAAATAAGAGTAGAGGGTTATTTTAAACAAAATCACCCGAGTTGTAATGATTCATTATTGATTTTTCTTCATACTTTAATCATATCATACTTTCTTCATACTTCATACTTAAAGTGTCTAGCATTCATATAACCCACTGGAAATCGCTCTAAGTTTCTCATTTTGGGTGTAATTAATTTTGCTATATCAAGAATTACGAAATTTCCTGAAAAGGACATTCTGTAGAATTATTTCTAAAAGTAAGCAATATGTCGTGGTTGGTTCGTGAGTACTTTGAATAAATAGGCAAATAGAAAACTTGACAACAAATTTATTGCAGATTCGTTCGAGTTACTCTGCTCAGTAACTCCTTCTTCTCCAAGAGCCAACGCCTGAATGACCTCACTCTTTTAATTACACTCGCGCTAGTTGTCTAGCGCCATCTATGAACGTTTACTTCTTAACGCTTCAAAATCCAATCACTATACAATATATGAAAATTATCTGAGTTATTTTTGCTAAAGTTTTTTGAGTGAAGTCAGAATGTTTAATTAGTCCTGTGAGCACTAAGTTTTAATATTCATCACGGATACTTTTATTAATTTAAGATTAATGCGCATACTCATATCTTCTATCCTCAACATTGATAATTTTGCTATCAAAAAATATAAAGATTATCCAGAGAAAGGTTTCCAAATTTTAAAATGGAATAATAAGCAATCTGATGCTAATGTCATACCTTTGTCAACCAATTAGAACTGATATCAGCTATTATTCTTTTTTCATTATGATATATATACTAAAAAATTTCTTGATGCACACGTTGTGATGTTATGTGATGTTGACTATGTTTTTGTTGTGATTAAAGGCTTTATATGACACAACCTTGTTTATACAATATATATTTAAATTCACTCAACCAAAACCGAAATCGGATAGCTTATTTGAAATATTGAGTTACAGAGAATTACGTTATATAATCTATATCAATTATTTACGGTATCTTCGAAAGAAAAAAATGAACGATTTCTTATTTTATTAGCATTGATTTCCTCTTTATATTAGGAAAAATAATAAATTTTTATCTAAAACTGTAATCTAAAATTAGATAGCCACTCATACAGAACTTTCTAATTTCAGAAATTTTCATTCGTCGAACAATAGACGGACAGTGATTCCATATTCAAAAAATTTCTTTCTAGGTAGTTGCACCCAGAAGAGGCATTCTTTGGCCCTAAATTGTATAAGAAATAATTAGTTCAAGCCAGATACTAAAATATTGTTCTAATTAATGATTATTCTTAATGCTTTGGACTATTTACTTCGCACAACTTTGTTTTGCTATACAGTGTCTGATGGTTATTTGAACTACTAAATCATGACATTTGATTGGCCTTAAACCATTATTGTAATTATGGAATTATCTTTTGTTTTCCTCGGATGCTAATCCACGCGATGTCTTGAGAGAGAATGTATTTCATCAACAAGAGCATCTTTATGCGGAATAAACAAATATTGTTTTAGCAACGATGAAGAAATCGTTGCAATCTTCATCTTATACGGATATAAAATAAAATCTCAAATGACATTTCACTTTTGGGAATTCGCTGGTTAAATTTTGTTATTGGGAAAGGAAAACAGTTTGTTCGTGGGATTTCCTTCCTTTTTCAATGATAGATTATTCTTGAAGCTGGTGGTGTATTTAAACGTAATATTGGTACTAATACAAGGAAACGTATGAACTAAAGATCTTCATCTTGCAAAAATAGCGGAATTAATTGCAACACTTTGGGTACTTTTTAATACTAAAAACCGTTAATCTATTTCCGGATAATATGTCGATTTCATATGTTTAGTATATTCATGGTTTTAACAACAGGAGTTTCTATAATTTGCCTACTTTTTGTTTCTACAATCTACAGAGAATTTCTACAATTTGTTCTGCTTCTGTTTCCATTAAACTGATTTTAAACTTTAATAAATTAAATATGAAATCACGACATTCTAAATTTAAAAATTTATTTTCATTTCCTTAACATACCAAGAAATATCGTCTGAAATTATCTCTAAAATTTTCTTTTGATAGCTTTCGTCTATTAAAATACTCTTATGCAGCTAGAAATATAATACGATTGGACAGCAGGAGGTCTCATAAAGATCTTTTATGATAGTGGTTGATTGGTGAATCATTTGTCGATTAATTTCACTTTGATAATTTTGATGATTGCCACTTTATCGAATTTTCTGGATATTATTAAAGTTTACAGGTAGGAAAGTATTGCAAAGATTTTCATAACGAAGATACATATCCCCTAAAATCATCTGATTTATTTAGGTACTTTATAATTATTATTTTATGCTAATGATATAAATTTCAGGAATTTAAAATTCCCAGTTCTGAAATAAAGTAATTTGTTGAATGTTAACTTTTTGAAATAGTAAAAATAATAAGTTCCGGCATCTTGTAAAACAGTTATAATGAATTTTTTTAACGAATATATTGCTTATAAAGACTCCAAGAAATTGCAACTCCAAATTTTGACTTTATACATTTTATCACCAAAACACCTCGAACCTTATCGTTCGACTTCTTACCTGGTAGGATGTGTTCCCTTACGAATTCTAAATCCTTGTCACTGAAACATATATAGGCATCGCGCTTCTTTCCTGCATCTCTATCGTCTCTCTTCTTCAGGAAACTGAATCCCCTTGAATAGAGCCACACTTTCAGATGATAGCGGTAGCGGGTGTAGACGATATGGCAGCCAATAGCTGTTAGTGTCAGAACTGATGGAAGAAAAATGGCAGCAATTAATACTTATTTTTAAGGCTACTTAACAATGACTTCTGCCTAAACCAATAGAATCTTTTCTTCAAGGTATTCTTCATTATTTCCATATAAGGTTGCTACTTATAACATATTTCAGAAAAAAATTTACGGCGTTTTAAGTAATGAAGAGAACAAGCTATGCTTTCAAAGTGATTTCCTGATATTTTTTGCCCTTCGCTGAATTCATTGACTTAGCAAGAGTAAATATTGGCAGGGACATGATAAAATTTGTTTGCCTCTATATTTTACTAAAGGATATCAAAGTGTTTCAGGATTAGATCTTCTATGAAAGATCATATTGATTAAAGCGGATGTATTGTAAGTTTTTAAGTCGAATCCATGCACTATAATACAATGTTCCTATTTTCTGGTATATATCCTGGAAGTTCTTGACTATAAATTCCTGGATACTGTTTTTTTCAGTAATCGTGATGGATTTCTAATCTTCCAGTGATGCTCTATCCTTTAGCCATTAGCGAGTCATTCAAAATGAGTCTCACTCCTAATTTTCCCATTTCGCTCTTTGTTCATGTTGGAACTGTAAAGGGAACTGTAAAGTGTGTTTACTGTAACACACTTGGTTACAAAAACAACAGCTACCAATGCACAGCTACCAATGCACAAAGTATGATGTCACTATGCATATCGAGTTATGTATGTTAATGCTCTCTGTGACTGCGTGTGAGACTTTAGGCTAATAATCTAAGTGTGCTACAAAAGTTGTCACGAAACGTCTGGTTATCGCTTTGTGTTTCATTTGGAAAAAGTAGCATGAGTGCTCTAAGTTTTGTCTCCATGATGTCCTGAACTTCTACAGTTCTGTGTTCCCCCTTACTAAATCATGATTGCTAAATTACCAAATTCCTCAAAAAATATTTAAACTTACTTTTTTCACCGGCGGATTATCATTGTTTCTCGTTTTTTTATATTTTTTTATTCTGACGTACTTGACCATGTATATCTTAAAATTAAAGAAAATATCTATTTAATGAGAACGTTTTGATCGCTCTGCAGTTTATTGTCCCATTTCCATCATTTCCAGAATTCTTTAGAAGATTGTACTTATTTAATGTATCGATAATTAGATCACAAATAAATGTAATTTATACTTTCATCAATCACGAAGCAATGCGCATGTAAATGATTCCAATCATTGAAAGTATTCATAGAATTTTTCGTAAACATCAATAAATGGAATTACTAATTTTTTTTTCAAAAATTTCATTCTATTTTCATAGTAAACCAAAGATAACAAAAGAAAACGGTAATATATATGATGCCTTTTCGTGTAAATTCATTGTGCAGAAATTAATCATATTGTAGCGTAGATAAACCGTGTGTTAATTAAAATCAAAGATAACACTCGCTAATCTCAATTCGAGACTTTATTCAAGGAACCTTACATCTATTTTTAGCCACAGGGCGAAATGACTCGAATCTTCCAGATTTAGAAAGATACAGAAATTATAAGAACATTCTAAAACAAACGTGAAATAACATAAAGTAAAATAAAACAATTTTTAAGTAATTTGTCTGCAATCAGATACGAACTTGTGAACTACCGCTTTCAGTTTATAGCCTTCTACCACTAGCCACTCAGTCTGCTCCAAGTTAGAACAAGTTTCAATACAATATGTATTTCACAGTTATCTTTTTCTTGGATTTTTTTAAAATTAGGTTTGATTTACAATTTTAGGGCTACAGTAAATCTACAGTTGATCTCTTTGACAATGACAAGGAAATTTATTCTCTATGTCTTATTTAGTAATTGTCTTTACACAACATTATATAAGACGTCAGCTCTACCTGAAAGTCATTACAATTACTTTGCAATGAATGGACATGAGAAAGCTGCCTTTAGATTTACAGAGACACAAATATAATTACAGCAATCATATATATATATATATATATATATATTAATAGGATTAAAAGCGTTTGAAATAACAAAATTTCTTATATTGAAGCAACAAATAATCTCATTAAAAACTTAACTACTAATGAATTTCCTAGAAACTATATCGATATAGAGGTTTTAATAAGATAAGGCTTGACATCTTACTAGTGTTTTGACATGGCTAAAGATAGACTTTCGGTTACATGTCAACTAATTGAATAAATGGCGCTGAGACCTTCCAATTATTTATTACTTTGAACGACGCAGCGTTTTTTATGCGGGAGCAGTAAATGACGCGGGAAAAGTGGTGTGAGCCTTTTTTTGTCGACATTTTACCTGCTACTGGTATGTTCTTTCCTTTTTGAATGTTCTTTTATAGTTTATATTATGTTATTATAATTTTCACTTGAATTGGAGATTGTAATTAATTGTTTTATTTCTGTAAAAAATGATTTATTTCTAAGGCCTCAATTTCAGGAGATTTTCTGGTCACGAGGAATCAATATTGTTGGACAAAAGTCAGACCCCTTACAGAAAAAATTCCTTGTTTGAATCCCTGTCTGAGAGTGACCCTTGAGAAAGTTTTCAGGCCGGATTCTTAATTTCTTTCTTTTTGATTCTATTTTGATTCTTTTTGCTAATATTAACTTGGTATTTTTATTAATTTGGTTATATATATATATATATATATATATATATATATATATATATACAGGGTAATAATTATTGAAATCCCGAACCCTTTCAAAAAGGTACAAAAAAAAACACTGGTCAGAATTACTTTAAATTTTAACTGAATATACCCGTTGGGGGAAACTCATGCCAAAGCTGCCGTATTTCGATAAAAATTATCACTTTAAGCCGAATCTACTTCCATTATGACGCTTACAGTGCCATATATTGACACTTTTTGGCACTTTTTTCTTATGACATACTTTGTTCCCCTTCTTTGAGTATATTCAGTTCATTTGAAGTCATTCTGACCGGTCGTTATTTCGTTACAACATTTTGAAAGTTGGATTATAGTTATAATCACTTTGTATATGGGCTGGAGAACCAACAAAAAAAGGAGTAAAACGATTTAAAAGTCTCCTTTAATTAAAAGTACAATTGATTCATTTAGTGATATTTTGCATTAACAAATTACAAAATAATTTTTCTCGTTTAATTTTTATTGTCATTGATAGTTGATAGTTTTCTGTGACAAATTTCAATTTTTGTGATTATCTCTTCACTCAAGGATTCTGACTTATCGTGAAATTTGAAACGTATATGATGGGTATACACTAAAAGTTACAAATTCTCAGCTTAAATAAATTTTTTTTTATCACTGTTACTTCAGGAAATTTTTAATAATACGTATTTTTTCTCTTTTGTTTGATTTTTTGCTCTGCTAAAATTTATAAAATCGTTTCTTTTATATCGGCATAATTATTTTTGTTCTGTTTAATTACTGTGTTTGAAAAGTTTTGACCAATTTTAAAATTAAATATAAAATCAGGATACTGCATGATTATTTGCATTATAATTCTTTTCCCGATGAAACATGCGTAAAGAAGTTTCTCTGTATAATGAAAAAAGTTACTTCTTTATATCATCCATAGATAATTTTGTATTTTAATAAGCAACAAACTAAAAATCTGATTCGGAGACAGAGGGTTTATTTTATCATAAATAGTTATAGAATAATTATTAAATACTTATACAATTCAGATGCTTACCAGACAGACCTACTCCCAGCAGTATATAGAGTCGCAATTTCTCAGGGCAAAGCTCGTGTTCAGTCAGTTCACAAATAATTTTTCCATAAAGATCAGGTTTCCCTTCAGTTTGGCTGCACTTAGTCGTGTTAACATCCAGAATCTAAAATTGATTAGAGAACATGCACTCAATATATACTGCATTGTGAGTTCAAAATATGGACTTAAACTGTGCTGTGATGTTTTATCCGAATTTTTCTTGTAAGTTTTTCAATGAATTTCAAAATTAAATTGTCGTTGAGTATGTGACGTGAAGAAGAATTTGCTTTTTTATATAAGAGTAAGGAATATAAATATTGTTAAGGAATCAAATTTAACTATATAGATAATTGTAAATAAGTTTGCATTGCCTTAAATGACTATTTTCGTCTAAGTTTGACCCTAAGCTTTTAAGAGTTTAATTTAATTGGTGTTATACAACTTAGATCTCGAATAAAAGTTAGCATGGCTGTAGGAGTCTGAGGAATTTTCACAGAGCAATATTGTCCAAATTAATTTCTTATGATTCCAAATGAATGCCAAAATCTAGTGTGCGAAACTTTATTTGATGAAAATGCTGCAAATTTTCTTGTAAGATTTGAATAATTAACATTTTTGTTATATTCTTCAAATTATTTTTCATTTTGATTTAGCCAAATAGCATTAGACGAAAATTGATTTCTTACACTATCAAAGTAAACATTCATTTCTTGACGTAACTGTTTTTTGAACGAAAAAGTTTTTCAGATTATTCGGCATAGAGCACCGAAGATAATTTCCTTTTTTACCTTTTTACTCTCAGACGTTAAGAACTTCCAGAACTGGATCGTCTCGCAGTCACAGATCCACGGGTTGCCTGAAAGTGTCCATGTCAATATACTCGACGGAAAATAGGACATAAAACGCGCGAGTTTATTCCTGGCTAATTTCAGCGTGTTTAGATTCTTGGGCAGGTAGAAATCAATCTTGGTGAGGAAATTCTGTTCCACGTCTAAATATCTCAGGCGAGCCAATGAATGTATGTTGAGATTGATCGGATTGCTGAGCAAATTGTTCTGCAAATGCAACTCCCCAATTTCTTCTGGTAAAACAGCTGGGACCTGCAAACATTGAAAATGATCTTGAAAGTGCATTATGGAGTGAAAATTTCAGAAAAGAAATTAAATAAAACACTAAATGAAAAATTTCTAAGATAGTGGATTTTAAATATTTTGTCCCGTAAACATTTTAGAAAAGAAAAAGTGACTAACATAATCATACTGCGAATTATTTTGTAATTAAAGAATTCGCTGCTGTTAATGAGGATCAGCTGTAAAATCTGATCATTTATGATTTCTACCAGGTTTCTGATAAATATAATTCCTTAAACATTCATTTTGTATAAAGTTTTTTTTAATAATTATAATAACTTCTTTTTTAATTTATCGAAAAATAAAGAATTATATAAATAGTTGATAATTTTACAAAGGTTAGAAATTTAAACACATACATATTTTCCATAGACACTACTATATAAGGACTATCTTAAAACAATTTTGAGTTTTCTATGGAGTCAGCAACATGTTTCTGGTGATGTAGGTCTTGTAGAATATCTGAAGCAAAAACAGTTCGGTTGATGATACAAGTGGAGTGGTCTAAGCTTTTTAAACATTTGGCAAAAAGTGATATAAAATTGCCCATTCTTTTTAGAATAAGACATAATTATAAGAACATAAATACTGGTTTAATAGCTATCATCCTTAGATTACAAATCAGCATACCAAACTATTTCAGAATTAACTACAAATCTAGACTTTTTCGTCCGAGCCTCTGTAGAATTGGTTCATTTAATGTATTCCACTACTTACAATTAGCTGGAAAATTCTAGGTGTACAACTTTGGTGACTATATCGAAGGATTATAAACGTTCAAGTTAACACTAGTACTTCACTGGATACAATTATGTGATTGTCACTTTTAACTCTTTAATTCTTATGTTCCAGTTTAATTTGGTTTTTCGTCTGTCGGCCTTTTTTGGTAAATGCATCATTTTCATTGATTTAAATAAATGAAATTTGGCATGTAATCTTTTGAATACAATTGTAGTTTTTATTCCATTGGTAGGAACAAAGTATCGAAAATACATAGAGGATTTTTGAATACTAATGATAAATTGTCCTCCTCCTCCAACAACAAAAAAAAGTTTCCATAAATAGCAAGATAAGTTTAGTAAAAGTGCTAGATTTACACCAAAAATCGATATTTCGTAACTATTTTTCGGCAAAATATATGCAATTAATACACATGTACCGGAAGCACGCAATTCTAACGTGCGAATCTGTGTGCTCACAGCATTCACCTCCTTGCCAAAGGTGAACAATTTTGTCAAGTGATAACATCTTTATTAGAGAGTAGCACACGAGGAGACTTTGGAAAAAACCTACTCGAGCTGTTTTTTTTTATTTCACATTTCTTTCATATATAGTTTATATTTATTCCAGATTTTTTTTTTATCTTGGTGCTTAATTACATCATTAATAATTGGCATTCATATAATTATAGTTCTATAAGAGACTGTGTAAAAATGTTTTACTGCTAATCGTCTGGCATTTCAACATATACAGGAAGGTTAATTTATAGGACTTTCTGTCAGTAAATCTATTACTCAAACTTCTAAAAATTAACTTCTAATAACCTTTTAGTAATTGTTTTATAAAAATATGGCACATTTGATAGAATAATTTTAAGACTGCAAAGCCTATAGAATAAGCATATATCCCAATTTATATCTAGACTTCATGTCTGTTTTACATATTTATCTAATTTAACACAGTTAACATAGTGAGAATTGTTACATTAACACTGTTCATATATTTTATTTTTACTCAAAATAAAACTTATTGAAATAAAATAACTGAATTATAATTGCTTCAGTTATAAAATATATAACTGAATTA
>JAPMOR010068212.1:83287-101112 GCA_026543865.1 Argiope aurantia | reverse complement strand
CCTTTATTTACCAATTAGTGTGTAGTGATTCATATTTTAATTCATGCGAAGAATAAATAACGATTATTTTATTAATTTAAATGACGGATTGTTTCTATTTGCTTTTATTTCTTAACTACGGAATCTTTAATTCATGATATTATATTTGAATTACTTTGTTCCGATTGATTTTTACTTTTCAAATATAAAAAATAAATATGCACAGTGTTTTTTAAAAAAATCTCTTTTAAAATATTTGTCATTATAATTTTGAGACACAGACAAATGTTTGAATTTGAATAATAATTTTATAAACAATCGTGTGTTTATTTAATCATCTTATGCTTGGTGCAACATAGCCAGTCACAAATCTGCTCCATTAATTGCAGATTGGTCAGACATATGGTTAGGCATTGATCTGGAAAAAGCAATGAAGGACAACGAACATTTGCCGATGTTTTCATATTACGCCCTTTTAACTTCTGTCAGATAAAAAAAAATCTTTATTTTTTCTTTTGCGATTTTTGAGAATAAATTTTACTAGGCATTCATGAACGAATAGACGGTCACACACAAAAAATATATACAGAAGTATAATTTTATCATATAGGCTTTCGTGATATCGCGAATTCAAATGAACTTTTATTTTTATTTTTTGTTAACTTGAAGAAAATTTTTGATATATGCTCCAATATCCTTTCTATATCTTTAAATGCTTCTATTTTTAATTTTCATCTAATTCGAATTAATCAGTTTTTTTATTTATTGATACAGAAAGTAGTACTATTGTTTAATTTTGGCTTATAATGGAAGTCATTACTTAGATTTCTAGGGAGAAATAAAATCATAACGAAAAAAAATTTGGGCTCTGTTTGGAAAAGTAACATCGATAGTTGTTGCTCATAAAGTAGTTTGAACAATGTTTCAATTAAAAAAAATATCTTTAATGAGTCCTTCTACAAATAAGAAAAAAAATTTCCTTATTAAAAGAAAAAGTCTTATTTTGGGAATTATTAAAAATCACAGTTAATTTTTAATAGCATTTTTAGTTTTTAATTTGTACAGTTTAATAGGAAATTATGAAAATTCCAACTGAAAAATGTATATCTAAAATTCGAACAACAAACAAACAAACAAACAAACAACCGAAGAAATTTTTTTTGTTTTTAAACCATAATTTATTTAATTCTAATCTACCTTCTTTCCTGAATGTTCGAGGAAGAGACGCTATTTTTATCATTCAATGAGCTTAATGAACTAATTCAAATAACTTTTTTATTTATAGAATGATGAATAATTCTTTAGAAACACATAATTAATTCGTTTACTGCCATGCTGAATTTTTTTATTTCCATTTCTAAGCTTAACATGGTTGTTCCAAACGGCAACATTGAGTGATTGGAGTTCTTTTTATAAATGCGTTTTGATAAATATTTGTAGAAAAAACCGATATTTGGCAATACCGGTGATAGAATAAGATTTAATTTAGAAGCCTGAAAAAATACCAAGATGGCAGTTCTATGAATAGTTCTCCCATTAAAAATACTAATAAAATATTTTTATGGTTGTTCCAAAGGGAAACATTGAGTGATTGGAGTTCTTTTTGTAAATGCGTTTTGATAAATATTTGTAGAAAAAACCGATATTTGGCAATAGCGGTGATATAATAAGATTTAATTTAGAAGCCTGAAAAAATACCAAGATGGCTGTTCTATGAATAGTTCTACCATTAAAAATACTAATAAAATATTTTTTCTTTGCATTGTAAAATATATATTGGTAAAAAGGGACTTTTGTTTTTGTTTCAGAGCTGTTGTCATGTGGTTTGTGTCATTGCGCAATTGCTTAGTTGCTTAATTGATGCCATTTGGCACATTTTAACTTTTTTTACATTTCACAAAAAATTTTTAAATTTTTAAAAATTATTTTCTTAAATCATATGCATTTATTCAAAACACACACATTTTTTGTAAAGAAATAAAAAGTCAAGCATTCTAGGGTTAAACAAAGTAATGGAGTGTATAATTCTGAACTATTTTTCGCATAAAAAGCACAGTTGGTTTAAAAGTTTTATCATCTCGTGTAAAAAAAGGTGAATTCAAAATTTTCAATATATAATTTTACTCTTATACATCAATGACACACGATAGAATCAGATGAACATAAAATAATAATGATAAAATTTCTGGCTTATTAATGTCTGTTTAGTTGTAATTTTGTTCCGATTTGAAATAAGATTATTTTGAGTTGCTGTTCGCCTAACCGGTTGCGTGGCTAGAATGAAAAATTGAACAGACATCTCTTCTTAAAAAATCTACCCACACCAACAGGAAGATGTTTAATGACATACACGAGGAAATAATTACGATTAATTTCATAAAAAATCATTCATTTCCAAAATTCCTTTCTAATCTAAGTGCAAACATATTATAACTGAGTGCAAATTCCAAAAATGCGGTAAAGATAGACCTAAAGCCTAAAACATTGTCATGCTACAATGTTTCGGACTGGAGATTCAATCATTTTTTGATTTTTTTTTCATGCATCCTTTTTAAATGGAAATCCTTTTTTTTCTGCGCAATTTTAGAGTGTCGTTTTTGCTTTCGTTATAAATATTCATATAATTACAATATGCATAATTTGGTACTTTATTTGCATCGGAAAAGGAAAAAAAAAGTTATATTTTACGCTTGACTCATTTATACTTAGAGACATCACATGAATTATAAAAATTTCGCTTTAGATCACATAATAATATCGAGTTCAAAATCTAAGCAATCATACACTACATGAGATTACACGAATTACATTGAACACGGATCATAGTGCAATAATTGAAAAGAATAAGGAACAGAGTCTCATTTATTTGTTGACTAAGACAATTCTTGTAAGACTAGTTGCACACCTAATTGGATAGAAGGATATCGGAAATATTTGTTTTTGTAGAAAACTTCCTGTGATGATGTAAAGATCTGAGTTCGAGTCAATAATTAGTTTCTTGAACAAGGGCCGCGGTGGCAATGTCTCGGCTTCAGAATAGAGGACTTCAAGCTCGAGACCCGATTCCACCGAAAAACTGTCGTGTAAGCAGATCTGGTGCACGTTAAATTCGTCAAGCATCCTCCCACTAGTGTGGTGTAGAAATTTAGAGAGGAGGAGTGCCAGCTCAGGTTTTGTCCTCATCATCTGACCGCGGTGGCGAGGCCCGTCCCAAAATAGCTCTAATGTTGCTTTAAAACGTAACGTTAATATAACTAAACTAAAATGTTTTCTTTAAAAAAAATATGAACTTAATAATTTTATGATCAGGGCATTTACGGCCACTTTTAGAAAAATATGAGACTCCAAGTATTTTTTACGAGCAGAGAACTCAATTTAGTATTACGACATTTATAACAATCAGTACGAGGCAATTATGTGAGGAAAAGGTAAACAGGCTTGTAAGAAATAAATTTGAATGAGAGATTTATTTTGATTGTAGTTAATAGATCTTTTAGGGATACGTTGTTGCAAATGAATAGATATTAAGAAAGACTCAGGGTCTGTATAAAATAAATTAACTTTTTGAATGTTACAATATTTGTTGTATTTTTTAATTAATGAAGAATACTTAATTAGTTAAAAAGCATCGCTAATTATCCTAATGAGATCAGTGTTTTTACCAACGAACAATTGTATTACGATATTACCAGTTGGAGAATTATATGGTTTTTCAAATGATAAAGCAAGTTAATAAATAAAATTATGTTAAATGTTGTCTATTTTAGTGTGAAATCGAAGAACTTGCGCATAGAGGTTTTTAAATAAAAATTTAGTCTAGGTGACGCGGAAATATTGAGTACACCTTGATTTGGGCATTCAGTAAGATTGGCAAATTTGGGATATACAGATTTTTATCAAATGCGTGCAACTGCTCTCAATAAAATACGGCTGTGAGAATTGTCTGTGTAACTTTTATGTAAATATGTCGAATTTGTATCACATTTTCTCAGAAAAAGGGCATCATGTTCCAGGTTAATTACTTGACTGAATATCTCGTTGGTTTTACTAAGGATAATACAGGTTGAAAAGAAAAAAAAATAACACGTAGTAGAAATACAAACCTCCAACGAATAACTTTTTTATACTGATTCTTGGAGGAAAAGTGCTTCTGGATATCGTAGTTAGCTTATTATTGTTCATATTCAGAAACTCTAACTGAGCCAAATTTTCGAAAGCTTTGTGGACATTCGTGAGGTTGTTAAAACTCAAGTTAAGCATTTTTAGCTTCTTCAGATTAGACAATTCTGAAGCTCCTATGACCTGCACTCGGTTGTGATGCAGCGACAAAGTTTGCAATTCGGGAGTGTTCCTCAGAGATCCATTCAGAGTCATCAGTTTGTTGTAGTCTAGAGATAAATTCCTTAATTCCTCCAAGTTTAGGAAGGCATTGGAATCGATTTGGTAAATGTTGTTTTTGGTTAGCTGGAGAGACTGCATAGAAAGAGTTGTTGAAAAATCTGTTTCGGTTATAACTCTTAGTTTGTTGTATCTCAGATCAAGGTTTTTCAGATATCCTAATCCATGGAAAATATTTTCAACGCTATGTAGATTGTTACTCGAGAGAATTATACTCTCTAAGCGGTAATTATAGCTAAACACTTCACCGAGATATGTCATCTGGTTTTCTTTGAGGTCAACTTCAATGAGATTGTAGAGGCCGTGGAAGATTTCAACAGGAAGTGATTCTAAATGATTGAAACTCAAATCAAGCTTCTCTAATTTGGAAAGAGACCGAAAAACTGTGGGAAGAAGGAAGGTCAGCTCGCACCTAGATAAAATGAGAATGCGTAGCTGTTTGACGTGTGTGTTGAAAGCAGAGCTACTTATCTGTTTTAAAGGATTTGAGTTCAGATCCAGGATTTCTAACTTTATATCTCGCTGAAATGCATCGTCTATTGATTTCAAGTTATTTTCTTTAAGGTATATTTCCTGAAAAAAAGTGAATGCATATATTTATGCTATTTAAAATTATAGATAGAAATAATTTATTGAAGGTATGCAATTTGTTCAGAAAAAAATAGAGAATGTAGAAAAAGTCGGAATTTATAAAATTGCTAATCGTATGATAAAGGAATATTCACAAATCAAATGATTAGTTTTTTGAAACACAATAGCATTATTGGATTTCAAAATTAAACTTCAGAATTATAGGTGCTTGCATGTATTTTGATCATTTTTTCACTTTAAAAAGTCATTTATTGAGAAAAATTGGTACAATATATATCAATCAAAATATTTTCCTTCGTTTTCTACAACTTCTCCCTAATTTCGTCCAGTAAGTATTGCAACTGATTGTCTTCGAATTTCTTTTGGTCCTCCCGGCCGTTATTTGTCAGTGATATCGAAATCACGGCTCTTAAATCGTTGAAACCAAAACCGACAGTTGGAATATGACGGATCAGCATCACTATAAGTTTCTAATAGTGTTCGATGGACTTCGACAGCAGATGTTTTTAAAGAAAACAAAAAAAAAAAAAAAGCAATGAATGTCGAAAATGCAATTTGGAGTGTTCCAGGATTGGGCTCTTCATACACTGAGTAACTCAATAATACTAAATGGAAAATTTTCAAAATGACAATAATAAAGTAATAGTAAACTGGTAAAGCTCAAAACCATTGTCATCCATACAGATACTTCACACGTTTATCAATAGATGGCGATGATTAAAACACATACAAGCACCTAATAGTAACATATATAAAGAATGACATTAAAATCTCAAATATTCAGGTTATTAAACAAATAATAACTAGAAAATGCATACAAATACATTTTGTAAAAGGGCTAGGGAAACAATTTAAATCCATAAACATGTAAATTCAAACTGTCATACAAATATGAATAGATAATTTCAAGTTCTTAAACTCAGTTGGAGTATCTCCCCAAAATTTTCTTGCTTATTCTCTTAGAAAGGGGTTATTTCCCTCCATCTGCCTAAAATTTCGGACCTTCAGCAAGGCCTCCAATGCCTTATATGGCACTGGTGAACAATAATTAAGAAATATTGATCTTTTGCGTGAAGTAAGCATTTTTACTGAATCTATCGAGTGATGCTTGAAGAGTTTTTTGGAGATTAATCACTATCATGCGGTTAATAATTCCCCAAAATCATTTTTTTTTCATTTATACTCGTTTTCCTCCCCAACAGATTTAAACCAATGTTTTACACAAAATTACAATTGACAGTCACGGAATTGATAATTTCATACATTCAAATCAATGCGTTTTTGAGTCATCGCGTTTACATAGTGTTTACATTTGTGATAGTATAAATAGAGAAATGATCACTCCCTTGACGGAAATGGTTCGAAATTTGATATACTTTTGATATTAAATCTATATCAAATTTTATCTCTCTAGTTCTCTTCATTTTATAGTTTTTGTGTTAACTTATATTTTGACAGCCAGACAGGCAGAAAGCACTTTGTTCAAAATTTGATAAAAATCCAGAAATTTGATATGAAGACTGTATGCCAAATTTCATCCATCTAGCACAAAGCATGTTTGAGTTATCGTGATCACTGATAACTATATTGTCTGTCTGTCCAAAAACTGGTAAAAACAATTGTAAAAAACTCCTTCCATCTTGGTCTTTGGAATCTGACAGCAGCGCCGCTGTATTCCAGTTTGTTGATACCGAGACCTCTTACTAAAATCACCAACACATGGTCTTCGGGTTGGATTGTAAACTGAAATTTAAGATGCCTTTAATTCTAAATGTTATTTGTGTTTGTTTTATGTGCGTGAAGTATGAATAAATGTTTCGTCTCAAAGAATGAGCAAAAGTGATATTATTTCTCATCTATAGTGGCGGTCCTGGAATATAATGTAAGTCTAATTACCTTATTTGAATTAGATTTTTTCTTCATATTTTGCTGATAAAATGATAACAATAATAACATTACTTAAGGCACTAAGTAGATAAAATAAGGTACACGGATTTGGTATTTACAGCCTAGACATGAATCAAATTTTGAACAAAATATGGCAAGAGATTGAATATCTGACCGTCTTCACTTTCTGCATGCATGTAAATGAAATAACTCAAAAACACAATGGCTTAGATAAAAGAAATTTATATGCGATTTTGTTTTCTGAAGCTACAATGGTGAGTCATAATTTCTTTCCATTCTATCCAAAAAGGGCCTCCAAAATGCAATCTCGTTTTCCTTCATTGTTCTACGAAGCATAGAATGTTTACAAGTAAAACTCTAAAAATAAAAATGTGAGTGCCTGTAGCGTTCAGGGTATACGAGAGAGTTTCAGGGAGACTATTTTCTCCAGTTTATATTTATTTTTGTCTACTTTATATAATGCCGACTCGAGATGTGGATTATATCATTTTTTAGATATACAAACTCTCTTGAGACTGAATTATATTTTAAAATGCTAATTTTTAATGATAAGATTTAAAATAGTAAATATTTGAAATTATAATATTAAGGGCATAGTGGACTCTACATAATATTTTTGGGTATTGTTCAGTTAAGGTTATGAAATTTTTTTTGCATATGTACTAAAATATAAATACGTCAAATTTCTTAAAAACACTTTAAAAGAAAATATATTATTTTTAGAAAATTTAATAAATATATAATTTTTAAAAATTTCATGATATTTTAGGCGGTTTTTAATTTTTTTCTATTATTTTTTTCTTATTTCCCAATGTAAATTTATTTGAAACAAAAGAACGTACGATTTTGTAATTCCAATTAAATGCTAATTTTTTAGTAATATTTTTATGCACACTTACTGAATTTTCATAGGAATTTTATGTTTTGCTGAACTAAAATTAACTTTTAACTAGCTACTAAACCCCTCGAAACATAAAATGCATACCCCATTTTCTTTTTATGTCTGACCAAAATCTTTATTATCCATGTCATTTAATTTCTTCAAAAATGAAGGCACCTGGAACATTTCAAAGATATTTCAATCTAGTTACAATATCACTTTGAGAAAAGTCATTAACAGGTATTTTTTCCTCTTACACTTCAAATATTTATTTTATTTCAGAAAACTATTTTAGTTAAATATAAACCTATATTTTGGTAATGAAACGATAAAAATAAAATGGCATGTCTCCGTCCACTTTTGCTTATTTCAAAGCCTTAGGAGATAAAAGCTAATTAATAATAATGATACATTTTATGGCAGAAAGAATTATAAAATGCCAGATTCTGGAAATGGTAATGACTCACTGCACTCCATTACCATGCAATAAAAATGAGACTTCATTTAGGAAATCAACACATTTTACATTTAGAAATTCTAAACGCTCAAAATTTCACCTATTTTAGCTGAAATTTTTTTAATTTAGATACATATCTGTCTTGATTTTGAGACTCATTTTGTTTGACATTTTCTTTCGAAATTTATTGTCATTAAGTTGCATTTTAAAATGATATTTCAATTATTGAAATGATTGATTTGTAGTTTTATCTTTCATTATAAATCAATAACATTGCAAGTAAAATATTGATAAATATTTTACCTCATTCAGCACTTTAGAATTTTCAAATTATAATGAACTATTACAATATGATTAAGGAACTAAATTTCATTAAAGAGGTTAGTAAATTATGAAAAAAAAAGAAAAAAGAAAAAAAGAATATATTATACCTGCAAATTTGAAATGTTGAACAATCCATCGACAGAGTTCAGAGAATTTTTTTGCAGATACATTTTAGTTAACTCTCTACAACTACTAAATGTTCCTGGGTGAAGGAAAATCAATTTGTTTTGTGACAAATCAATCGTTTTCAGATTAGAATTCCCTGAAAAGGCTCCACTCGATATTTGGAATATACGATTATGGATCATTTTTAATTTGTAGAGATCAGTCATATTACGAAGTTCTGTATCGATTCGAGTGAGTTTACCATCATTTACATGCAAAGTTCTCAACTTGGTCAATTTACTTAACGCTTTTGGAATCTTAGAGAACCTCGTATAGCGCATGTTCAGGTCTTTCAAAGTCTCGACACGTGACAGAGCATTGTCTTCCATCCGTTCGAAGGGGCAGTGACTTCGAATAATCTTGATGGTGGTGTTCCAGAGAACGGAATCGGGGAGAAATCTCGATTTGCATCTTTTTATTCTGAGAATCGAAACTGGCTTGAAATCCAGATCTTTGCTGAATACATCTTGAACGTCTTTCATGTTGGACACACGCTGGCAGGAGACAAAGATCTTATGTGCCTTTTGACTGCATTCACAAACCTTATTGGTTGAACATAAAGTTCCAGATGAAACAATTATTTGAAGAATCAAGAAAAAACAAATGACGAGGAATTTCATTATGAAAAATATATGTATACTTATCACAATTTAGCACTTTTTTGTGGTTACTGAATGAGTGTTTTTTCTAAATTATTCTGATTGAAGAACGATTAAAACGTAAAGCATCTGACATGAAGTGTGGTGCATTTAGAAAGCACTGAAAAAGATATTCATTCCCACTTTTTTTTTCGTTGATGGAGATGGAAATAATATCTAACGATTTCAGAGATAAAATTCAGTTATGTTTTCTTATGTTTGATACGTTGGAGACGATTATTTTTAGTAGGTTTAGACAAAAAAAAAAAAAAATGAATGACGATAAGGGCAATCGTTAGCAACTGAAGAAACCAGTTTTCATCGTTTTGATTCATTTATCTCATATTAAGCATTTATTATGTTCTTCGTTTTGATTAAGTCTACATTTCAATCAATATCATTCTACATATATCTGAGTAAGAAGAATTTTTTTTTTTTTGAGAAATAAGTTGCGCAGTCGGGAAGACATGAAAAAGAATTTAGAGAATTTAGGAAATTTAGGTTTTGTTACTGCAAAATAATAACAAAGTATGCATTTTGCTTTGAATACTTTGCAAAGAAAATGGACTACATTTAATAAAATTGTTCATTTTGAAAAATAGCAGTTTCAGAATTTTTTTTATGTAATGCCGACAAAACTATATTTCAAAACGTGTATTTTGGAGATAGTTTGTAAATATGTAATTTTTTCCAATTATGCTTACGGGATGATTGAAAGAAAGATAGGTGAAATGTGAAAATACATTGTTGCACACCAAACCAAGGAAATTTCGTAGTAATTTATTAGAATGGCGATGAAAAAGTAGGCGGAAGAAATCACAAAACATTGAACATGATATTTAGCGAAAATATGAATAAATATGAATAAAAAACGTAATAATGAACAAACTTTAAATCTTACAAATTATGTTTTATTCACATTAAACATTAAAAAAATGTTTTACAAATTACATAAAAGGGAATAAAAGATATCAAATTTTTACAAATTGTAAGTTTATTGATCACGTTGATAAAAAAAATGAAAAAATTAATGAAAGCTTTATAAAATTTGGATAAATTAACCTTCAGATATAAATGTTCAAACTAATAATTACTGAAAACCACCCCTGATGACAAACAAATGTGAATGAAACTTGACTGGTGATATTGATTTATTCGTGAAAACTTTTCGGAATCAAAAACTGTTTTTTTTTTCTTTGCAATTTATATAACCGAAAATAATGTTGTTTCCATACACATGTGATAGCCATTTCATAGTTTTATATCCGCTGTAAACAAGTTTATGTCCCGAATGGAATGGGGACAATTCCATCCATCATGGGGTAATTTGAACACATCTTGATGGAAATACAGAGATATAAATTAGTTTTATCGTTTCTATACGGAGGTGGCAAGATAGGGTAAATGACTTGAGAACAAGGCATTTTTCTTTTGAAACAGGAATACGTTTTATCCGTCGTTGGCATCGCTCAACTCTATATTCGATCCATTATCATGTTATCTTACAAAAAAAAAAAAAAAAAAAAAAAAAAAGGAAAAGAAAATGAAATCTACGGTAGCAAATTTCAAGTTGTCATGTGAGAACATTATTGATTTTTAAGTCTTTATTTGTTTTAATTAATTTAAGCTATTAACCAGTTTAAACCGGTTTGGAACAATCACGAGACTTCTTTATCGGTCTCCATCCCCCCTCTCTCTCTATATATATACATTGATAATTTTTTTAAACTTTCATTTTCAATTTTTCTAGCTGGCGAACAAAGTTTTTTAGCTCGACCGATTTTGAAATGAAATAGCAGCCATGATGTCACAGTTCTACGTCAGCCTTTTAAAAATGCATCTACTGTCAAAAAACCATACGTAATAATAAAGCAATACTGGTAAAAGCAGGTCAACCTTTTGAAAACGCATTTGCCAACAAAGAAGCCTACATAATAATAATGCGATGCTGGTAAAAGCAGGTAAAAAATGTATACGATTAAAAGATGATGATGAAAATTAACATTTATGCTTTATTCATTGCCTACGCGATTTCGAGCTTCAATATTCCCTAACTAAAATAACATCATGTTCTGACATGATAAAAAAATCTGTGCTATCTGTTATGTTCTATATAATATCAAACCTGAAGTTTAAATATGTTATGCGTTAGTGCTTCTGTAATTGTGTAAATGATTAAGTCACGATGGTAAATCTTGAGCTGCAGTTCATTTCCGAAGTTGGCATTGGCGGAACGACATTTGTTTTTGGCAGTATCTGCGGGTGAAAGGGCCTTGTGGGAAACAAGTGATTGAAATAACCAGGATCAAATCAAGTGAACCTTCTATTCCATTAAATATAATCGTACAAGAATTTGACATTCACAAAACATGAAATAGACGGTGCCATTATTGTATTTGCTAACGATATAGTTTTTCATGTCTAAATATTCGATTTAGATTGAATTTCTTCTCCCCTTTTCAGAAAATTCTTGAAAAATGACAACTTTTAGCGTACTATTTTCAATTATAACAAATCCACATGCATTAAAATTTAATTTCATACATATGTTGTTTTTATGAATAATGATAACCTATATAATTTTAACGGATTCAATTCACAGATACAAATCAAACATAATTGCCTCACATCATCTAAACAAAGAATTAAACGCTAAGCAGTCTAATATTATGCGTTTTGAAATGTCAAGAGTCTTTAAAATATGATGTGAAAAAACCTTGAAAGAAGGATTTTATATTTATATCAAAGTATGTACTACGCTCTCCTTGATATAAATGGCTTCGTAGTATAAATAAAATTTGAATATGCGCATAAAATCTGCCGGAATTCAAATTTCACCATAGATTTCTGTAAATTTTGTTTAAAAAAATTCTGAAGTGAATAAAAAAAAAGTTTTTTGTAAAGGTTTCATATCTATTATTTAAATAGATTTTCTATAAAAAAACTCTTACAATTTTTTTATTAATTAAAAATTTGGTTTCCATTGCACAAGCAAACAATTTAAAAGTGTTCAAAATATTGTTTACAAACTGAATCGAAAGTAGCCGAAGTATGGGAAACAGAGATATTGAGATAAAATATATTTTATTTTACTGATATTGAAAAATATCTCTTTGATTTGATGACTGTTTTCTTATTAATGAAATATTAGTTATTATTAATGAAATGATTTCTTATTAATGAGATATTAGTTATCATTAATGAAATGATTTCTTATTAATGAGATATTAGTTATTATTAATGAAATGATTTCTTATTAATGAGATATTAGTTATCATTAATGAAGTGATTTCTTATTAATGAAATATTAGTTATTATTAATGAAATGATTTCTTATTAATGAGATATTAGTTATCATTAATGAAATGATTTCTTATTAATGAGATATTAGTTATCATTAATGAAGTGATTTCTTATTAATGAGATATTATCATTAATGAAATGATTTCTTATTAATGAAATATTAGTTATTATTAATGAAATGATTTCTTATTAATGAGATATTAGTTATCATTAATGAAGTGATTTCTTATTAATGAGATATTAGTTATTATTAATGAAATGATTTCTTATTAATGAGATATTAGTTAAAAATTTGACTGCTTGCTTCGAGAGGCAAATGGGAAAGGAAAACAAATGTTGAAGTTCCGGATTATCTGCTATAAACTAACATTTAGTTTCTGTGCTCTTCGCTTAGCTAAATTGAACATCAATCTTTAAGAATTGTTAGAACTGATGAAACTAGATTTTTTATGTTTTTAAAAATAGTTTGGGACAATTGGTAGATTTTTTTAGATTTAGAAGCTTTAATATTGGCGGATTATCCACAGAGTTCACTTTCCAAACTTTACAATTCCATTAATAATCGGGATTTTGTTGCATACTGTAAGTTACTGGGAACTAATAATTTATTGTTTGTATTATGCCTTAAAAACCATAAAATACCTCATTAAAGAATGTTCGCCAACAATTTACTCATACTTAAATATAAGAAAATCACTAATTAATATTGTAGTGAAAAGCAAGTGTGTCTATATGTTATATTTGTAACCCTGGCTTATTTTGATACCACAATTTTTATTCTTCTCTGTCATTATTTTCAGATATTTATATCGGTACAAAACTGCTTTTGCGGCATCATAAAATCTGTAAATTTCTGTATAATAATAATTTAAAATGCATTAAAAAATATCCAATAAAACATACTGAAAAATACAAATAGTTTATCCTAGTCCCATATAAATTTATGATCGTATAAAAATTCCTAACTCCGTACAGATTATCTTGAAAATTTGCCATTTTGAATCTTAAAAATTCAAGCAAATTTTCAGAATAGTCAGTATAGAGTTATTAATCTGTGAGGAGTTGCGTTCCTAACTTCACACATACTATCTTGAAAATGAGTGAGGGTGAATTGAAGTTTCAGAATTATCGGTATGAGGTTATTATCAGTAAGGAGCTAAAAAATTTTTTTCTATACTTTAATCCATTTTTAAAACCTGGAAAATATTTTTTATTTTATTTCAGCAACTATTCTCTGAATTTTACTCTTATGTGTGTGAAATTTTCCAATCGATTTGCAATTTATCTAAACTTAATGCCAAAATTTGTATCGTACAGACAAGAAAGCGAGTTAATATTTCATTGCCATTCATTTCTGAGTTAAATCTAACATTTCAACTTTTACATTACCGAGAAGTTCCATATTATTTGATTAATTTAAAATCGAAATTTTTCAAAATTTGTACTGAACTGACGAATAAGCAGAAAAGAAAGCTATTAAATAAAAACTTTTAAAAGAATGTGAATTCGATAACTGTTCTATTTTGATTTGGAAAAAAAATATTTACAATTATAATAATGAAATTTATTCTGCACTTTCTCTTGGAGATATAGTTGCTTTACTAAATATTCTTAATAATTAAAGACATGTGTAGTATCACTTTTCGATGAAAAGGATAACGGGTAAAATATAAAAATTGTGATTACATTTATTTACAAATGTGCGATTACATTTTATTGGACTGTCACGATATTTCGCTATTTCATAATAGAATAATAATATTCTGAAAAGAAAAAACTTGTATGAAAGAATTGAAGACATTAAATAAATGTATTTTGATTTCGACAAATTTGTTTTAAAATGCATTGTTGGTATTGGAAGTACACCTCAGATATCATGCATTTCGATCATTTCGTTTTTTAATAATTATGCTCACATTGTCAAGAGTAGATAACCAAATAAATATGCATATTCATTTTTCTTATAGAATTAATGAAAAATTAGATGTTGGATTCGCTGATGATTACAATTTATTTTTTTAATGTACCTGACAGTAGTAAAAATTTCAATAAAAATATCTAAATGTAATAATGAAGTGAATGCCATTGTATCCGACAATCTGACATTATTGTATTTGTATCATAATTCATTGGCAATCTGACATTGATCAGATAAAGCGTCATGAGAGCATTTCTTTATTATTAATTGAAGGATTAAAAATCTTTACCCTTCTTTGCGTGATTTTTTTCTTTTCTTGTGAAATAAACCAGGATGATATAATTCGTGCTCTATATTAAAAAAAAAATATTTTTGAAAAATCCTAGTACAAATATATAATATAAAATAATTTAAAAAACATCATTATCATGCAAATTTACATATTAAGCTCGGTACAAAATCTTCAATGTCCATCTCCTTTAAATTTCCCCCTTCATTGTCGCCTTTATTAGCAAAAACCCTCAGATTAGTTGAAAAAAATATTCAAGAAATCGCACGCTTTATCCAAACACAACAAACAGCGGAATTAATAAATCAAACCCGCTGCAATGATTGTGATATTTGGTTTTTCTTGACAGCTACGTTCCTTATTATGCAATAGACGTGAAAAAAGTTGCCAGAAACAACCAATTTTCAGTACACATGTTTTGAGTACAATGTTTTGTTCACTAAATGTTATGATGGAGATTTCCATCGTCATGCAAAGAAGGGTTAATAAAGATGGGAACATGTCAGTTATCGTTAAAAATTTATATTTGTATAAAATTTATTGAAAAAAATTGAAAAATAAAAATAAATAATATATATATTTTTTATTTTAAATATTTTTTTCTAACTTTCAATTAAAATGGACTTATGATCGGAAAAAAATTGTTCTGCTACATAAAGGGCAACTAGAATGTTACAGAGTACAACATTGATCCCAACTACAATGTAGAAATTCAGATAAAAAAAACTCAAATATGAATAACATATTTAGCTATTGGAAACAAATCTCCTTTATTTAGAAGAGAAGTAAAGATTTATAATCATTCTTCCTTCAGTTATTTCATTGAAACCTTGCATCCCATTTTTTGTTTACACTTTTCAAATTTTAGTCACAATGTTCGTTCCATGTCATGAGATCAAAAGGTGTTAACTGGCTCAACTTATTCTTAACAAGTCTTTGAGGTGCTGAACATATAATTCGAGTGGCCAGATCAGTCGCTGTTTCCAGTTTCAAGATCCAGATCAATCGGCAGTCGCAGATCCATTTGTTTCCTGAAATAAAAAATTTGCTCCAAGTACAAAAGAAGAGATATCACACTGTAATAAAGAATAGCATATAATACAAGTTTTTGATTAAAATATTTGGATTGACTTGAAAATGGAGCCTGTATTGTAAAAATGATTAAAGTAAAATTTAAAATTCAAATAACTTACAGAAATTAAGATACAATCAAGTTTTTGAAACTCACTTTCAAATGAATACAAATAAAGGTAAAAATACAGTTTACATTCAGTCAGAGAAAAGAAGACATGAAAGAAATCTAGAAGAGGACTTTAAATAGACAGTTTAATCGAATGCAAAAATAGGTTCAACCTTTTCTAGATGGATAACCGCTATGAATTATCTTTGGAAATGGATGTTCATATCTTAAAACAATTATCCTACAAAAACGGTATTAAGACCCTAAGAATGATCTCTTTAATGATACCATTTTCATTCAGGTACAGTTTTTTTTCTCTTAATTTTAATAATATTTTAAATTTAATTTGGTATACTCTATGTAAGATTTTTCTAAATGTTATGCCAGGATTCAAATTCCTTCATCAAAACACTGAATTACGTGTTTTTTTTTATTATTAATTATTTGGTAGAATTTTCATTTCTGTTTTTATTTAGTAATATATACACTTACTTTATAGTAAATTGATTCAATTGAATTCATGTTTTTCTGTTGTGTTGTATCAAATAACAAAGTGCATTTTAAAAAAATGCACTCCGTATGAATCACTTAACATTCTAAAAAGTCAATAATATAAGCGAACAAGCCGGTTGCTAAAGGAGGCTGATTTCAAGAAAAGAAACAAATAATATCACATACTGGAGGCGTAGGATGGAATTTGTGGTTTACTTCTCTCTAAGTCTTTCTATTTTTCTGAAAGTACGCTTGTATAATGAGATTTGAAGTGAATTCAAAGTTTCGCTATTTATGCCTCCAACGATTTGTAATATCCATTTATGTAGTATTGCAATTTCATGTAATATCTACTGTTTGAAAAATAAATAAATTTGGAATTAAAATGAGTTTCCTTTAAAAGTTGAAGCATAGAAACGGATGACCAAACAATAATTTATCGGTTAAGAACGGATACTTCGAATTTTATTGGAAAGTTGAGCCGTTTTCAGATTTCACGGGAAAATCTGTGACTGTAAACAAAATAAATAAATATTTCTAAGATAATTAGATAGTATGTTTAAACAGAGAATACAGACCTGACAGATATATTTTCTTTACTGCAAAGTGGGCAGGAAATGTGCTTCTGGTTAATGTGGTTAATTTATTCTTAGAAATCGTCAAAGATTCCAAACTGGCGAGGTTTCTGAATGCTCTGGTGACAGTGGAAAGGCGGTTGTGACCTAAATTGAGTCGCTTCAATTTCGGCAAATTCTGAAATTCGGATTCCCTCGCCTCTCTCAGCATATTGTGATCCAAGAACAAAACTTCCAGTTCAGACATGTTTCTCACACAACCATTCAGATATGCCAGTTTGTTGTGATCCAGGCTTAAGCTCTTCAAGAACTTCAAGTTGGTAAAAGACTCTGCATCCATTCTGTAAATACGGTTTTTACTCAACTGCAGTGTAGAGATCATTCTTAAAGTAGAGGGAAAACATGCCTTGGTGACAACTTTCAACTGATTATCTGTCAAATCAAGAGTCTTCAGATTATATAGACCATAAAAGATCCCTTCACATGATTGCAGATAATTGTTAGACAGAAGGATGCTTTCCAGACGATGATTGCTCTTGAAAACATCGCCTAAGTGTGATATCCGATTTCCTTTCAAATTCACTTTTACGAGATTACCCAGGCTGTGGAATATTTCATAAGGTAATGATTCCAGCTTATTGAAACTCAAGTCAATTGTTTCCAGTTTGGTCAGGGAGTTGAAGACTGTGAATGGAAGAAAGGTAAGCTCGCAGCTATCCAGAATGAGA
>JAPMOR010068212.1:70444-83277 GCA_026543865.1 Argiope aurantia | reverse complement strand
TGTGTGTGTGATAGGCGGAATAACTGCTAGTTGGCTGCTCACAAAACATGTGTGTGATAAACGGAATAACTGTTAGTGTCCGTTCACACATGTGTGTGATAGGCGGAATAACTACTACTGCCCGCTGACACAACACGTTTGTAATAAGCGGAATAACTGTTAATGTTCGCTCACACAATATGGGTGTGATGCTACCACCGAAAGTTGTTGGCTGTTACTACTCTCTCTGTGTGTGATGGCTGATGAAAGTAAATAAGTGTGGATGTTGCTACTGACTTTCTATTTCGTTCGTTATGTTTCGTTCGTTATGTTCGTTATGTTTTTCATCGTTATGTCTCCGATTTTAGTAATTATTGTTTTAATATCTGATTGGAAAATTATCACAAGAAGAAAAAAAATATTAAACTTGTTTTAAATGTGTTATTGTTATTATTTTTATTTTTTATATGATTCCTGGCACATATTGAATTATTTCATGAATTTGCATGAAGTTTTTAAAAGATAATTCTTCTTCCGCTGTCGAAGCTTGACTGCGTAGACGCGCGGCCATGAAAGTGCTAAAAGCATGACCAAATATTTCAAATGTAGAATACGTTTAAAATTTATTGTCAAAAATTTGAAACTTTCGAGCAAAAGTCAAGGAAAGCTTTAAAACAAATAGATAAATGATTATCATGTTATAATTACTTAAAGAAAAATTCTAATAAGTCATTTTGATATTTGGCTTTGGAAACTATAGCATAATTCTTGAGATATTTCCATTAAGTATTTTGTGTCATGATTACTTATTAAGAACTTTAAAATAAGTGATTGCACTAATAAAAAGAAGACGATTTCTTTCACGAAAATATGACATTTTTTATTTAATATTTTTAATGTTTGGATATTTTTTTCTAAATTCGTTTGAAATAAGTTCATTATTTGGGAAGTTGCGCTGATTTTCATATTTGCATTTATATGCGTTGTAATGCCTTCAAATTATATTTTACCAAATTTCAATCTTTTGTGAATTTTTTTTAATAAAAAACCTCATAAATTAAAAACCATAGTATATATTTTGTTCAAATTTGATATAATTATTTCTCAATATGTTTTGCTTTTCCTGAATCAAAGAACAAGTATTATATCCATTCAGAAATAATCCATAGTTTTTTTTTAATGTTTCACAATGCGAAAAAATTAAAATTCCATCTTATTTGTCTATTGAACCCTATTTAAAGAGTGTATAGAAATACGGAATAGTTTTTAATTCAAGAATTAGGCAATATATTTCTTAAGCTATCTGTAAAATACCAAATAAATAATTTAATAAGTCTCTAAACTAAAAGAATTTTGCTTAATATATTTTTAGCCCCAAAAGTCCTTTTTTCCAATTTTTAAAACTTTTTGTTCCTTTAACTGACATATATTTTGACTTCATTGAAATTTTCCAATCTATTTCATGCAAAAATTCAATAATATAACTAATTTAGACTAGAATTTAGAAAATATAATTTAAATCTTCTCGAACGTAAGCACATCAAATAGTCTGCAAATGTATCTGACATATGCGTGAAAAAGAAAAGGGAAAAAAAGGCAAAACAAAACAAAAGATTTAATTTACTAGTGAGTTATTATTTTAAAATACATAATAATTTAAAAACCTTGAGGCTATTTCGAATTGAAAGCTTCAGAATTTTGTTTATAAATTTGCATATTACATCATTTGTGTCATTCTACCTCACAATGAGAATGAAGATCACATTCAGAGAGCGAATGGAAGATATTTCATCTCATGATAAAAGCTAAATTATATATCATTTTTAAACAATTTTATTTCATCAAAATATTTTTTCTTGCAAGAATTTTTATTAGATGCTTTAATGAAGTGCGATTATAATTCTTGTTAGCCATAAATATGTACCTCTCCCAATCTAAAACAATACCAAATTTTATTTAAGATACAAGATGAAAAAAAAAGTAACCTACAAACAAATGGAAAATTTTAAAAAAGATACGTTAATACATTAAAATAAGTTGTGTACGTTTTTTCTTCAATGACCATTACGTTTAGTCGATTTTAATTCTCCAATACTTCTGATAACACAGATTAAAAATAATATTTTGAATAAATTATTAAAAATGAATTATTTTATTTTATTTAATAGAATATGATGTATTTAATGTTCCTAGCCAATTTGATGAAACTTTTGAAATGTAAAACTTACCTGTAAACTGGCAACAGTGAATAGTCCATCAATCGAGCTCAGGTAATTGTTTCTCAAATCAACCTTCATTAAATTTTCACAATTATCGAACATTCCTGGATACAGGAAGACCAGCTTATTATACGATAAATCAATTGATTTGATTTTCGAATTCCAAGAAAAAGCTTCGTAAGATATTTGGCGGATATCATTGCGTTTGAGCTGTAGTTTTATCAGGCTGGCCATATCTTGCAACTCCGCATCAACTCCTGTCAGCTTTCCATCGTTTATGGTCAAGTCTTTCAAGTTTTTCAACTTGCTGATCGCTTTCGGAATTTTCTGGAATTCTGTCAAGTGCAGTTTCAGAACTTTCAAGGATTCGATTGAGGAGAGCGCCCCCTTTTCGATTGCTTTGATAGGGCAATTGGAACGAATCTCTTGGATGGCTACTTTCGAAAAAACATTCGGAAAGGATTGCGCTTCGCATTTTTTTACGGTGAAGACAGACACCGGTCTGTGGAAACGATTCTCGCTAAAAAGATCAAGCAAATAGCTGAACCTGGTTATGCGCTCGCATTTCACGTAAAGTCGTCGTCCAACTTCAAAACATTCGCATTTTGTGTTAAAGGAACACAGCGATTCTTTTCCCCACGCTAGAATTACTTGAACACTTAAGAACATGCACAGAAAGTTGATATTCATGGCTAGCTTATTTTCTCCTTTTCTCATAAAGTTTTATTCCATTGCATAAAAATTAGACTCTTATCAAACGATGCATGCAGTTCAAATAAAAGCATTCCAACCGTTAATTTTAGAAACGTTTTTGCTCTTTATTATCTGTTCAATTCCGTTTATATCAAATTTAGAGATAAAAATAGAAGCGTTTGCTTCATTTTTTAAAAATCATTTCTTCCCAACTGAAATCTTATTTGTGTCTGATAAATTTTTTTATTTCTGACCGTTAAGTCCCAGTTGCCTTTTCTTTCCTTGACATGTCCGTTGTCATGGCTCATGCCTTTTGATTCGGACAAAATAAAAATTGAAAATAAACTACAATTATTTAAAATAATATCATAATATTTAATATGAAATAATAAATTTTTCATTTTAAATCTAAATCAGTGTTAGTTGAAATGACTGAATTTTAGTACTTATTTTTTCTTTTTTATACTTGAAAATGATTTATAAGTATTGTAGCAGTTGCATTACTCTTAACCAATAGACTTCCAGACGATTCAAATTCTGTCTCCATGCCGGGACGTCGTCGGAGCCAGAGGGGGAGGAAGTAGCAGTTGCATTACACTTATCTTCTCTTTTGGATACTAGATGGCGATACCTGATTAGGCCATCCCATATGTCATCCCATAACGCATTGCAATTGTAATGAGAATGAGATGTGATGCTGAACTGTGAAGCCGTGCGCGTGAATGTCTTGCCTTTGTGTTAGTGTATGTTTAAATGTGTGAATGTGATTATTAAAGAAATGTTTCCAACAACATGCGTCCTGTTGCTTCCTGCACAGATCATAATAATCCGCATACCACCACACTGGCGCCCAACGTGGGGCCCGATGGAAAAGAATTTGTGAGGAAACGAAAGTGACGTCGTCCCGACCATCACAAAAAAAGTTTCCCGCCAGCACAGTATACAGTATTTAGCATCATTAGCATATATATATATATATATATATATATATATATATATATATCTTTCTATTAATGCTCAAATATTCTGAATTTGAAGTAAAAGTCAATTTAGGAAGACTACTTTGCAATGGTTTTAATGATAATAGTTCTACAGAGAAATTGCTAAACATATATTGTGTGGAGAGCGAAAATTTCGTTTGAGTTCGTAGATGACTGAGTAGCTCAGGGAAAGTGGATAATTTCGTTTCCTTATATCTCTTTTACTAATGCAGATAGATATATAAGATGAGGCGTACCAATTGTTCGTCCAAGACTAAATTTTTTATAAAAGTAAACTTATTATTTTATTAAAAAATATAGCCAGTTTAATTTGAAATATATAGGAGAAAACTCTTAATTACATACAATTATCGCATGAATACTTCTTGTGTTGTCCGACTTCATTTCTCTCAAAAATTTAAAAAACAAAATTAATTTCTTTATCTTGAAATGCAAGATTAACCAACGCAAGTGATTTCCCCAAAGCTTTCTCGTATTTTCTCTAATAAAGGTGAATTTGTGTCGTAGCCTCATTTTTTGCCAATCGAACGAAGCCAAAATTCGACACAGAATTACAATTTCAGTCATAAATTCACGTACCAAATTTAATATATTTAAGTCATGGCGTTTTTGAGATATCGTTTCTGAAAATTACGAATTACAGTCTTTTGAAAATACACATCGAATTCAATTCAATTCCTTGTTGAATTTGATAGGTGCTAGACAATAGACGTTAAAACTGTGTGTCGAATTTATTCATCCAGCTGTCTTCGTTTTGTAGTTATCGCACTAATTTATATTCTTACAGCCAGACGGACAGACAGAATTCCTCAGAACAGATTTTTCTCAAAATTTGATAGAAATCTACAAATTTGGAGAGACCATATATGAAATTCCATCTGTCTTACTCAAAGCGATTTTGAATTAATTATCTTTATCACAAACGGATAGATATTATCCGAAAGCGTGTTTTTTTTCGAATTAAAGGAGGTCTAAAACGTGCAGATTTGTTGGAATACCGAATTTGAAATTTTTAAAGATTATAATGGACTCAAATACTCGTATAATTGGTATTCTCATATTATTCTTATATGCTTCGTATACGAGAAACAAAAATAAAGTTTCCGAGAAAAATTGTCAAAAATCTCTATCTCGTGGCGCCATCTATTAACATCCTCTTACATAAATGAACACATGGCTAATTGTGAATTTTAGAAAGATTTTCAATGCATTGAAACTTTTTTTTGAGCCAATGATTAAAATTATTATTTCGATGAATAATAATAATAATAAAAAAAAGGTACCCATTTTATTGTCGATATTTTTAAATTATGACTTTGGGATCCTAAATATATGCTGGATAAGTAAGATAAAATAACGGCCTACTATTCATAAAAAATTAATTTTTATGAATATTAGGCCGTTATTTCATCCTATTTATTCTTTGATAGTACATCATGGGATTATGATGTTTTAATAAACAGCTTTACTAAATAAAGTAAAACCGTGTTATGACACTCATCCTTCTTACCAAGTTTATAGTGCTAAAGAATTTTAATTTTATAATTGGATAATTGTTCGATTAAACCTTAATTCATTATTTCTGACAAAAAATGCTTGAAACATATCTTTAAAAATAATATTCATAGCAAGTTTCAATTTAATTTTTTTAAAAGCCACTTTTGCTTTCTTGTGGAGTTTCCAGTGCTTATGGAAGTAAAAAAATATTACGGAAGTAAATATATATATATTATTTGGAAAAGAAAATACCGATATGATTTGTTGATGTTTGTAGAAAGTTATATATCCAAAACTTCCGTTAAAGTTTTTATGCTAATTTTAAAAAAGGATTTTAAATATTTGCGCTCTTTGAAAATTCGCTAACATCTCTCTTGGATTTCCTTTTATCATACTGACGCAATACTTCTATTACGCTAATCTAAAGCACGATTCGATATCTTAGAAATCAAGAGGTTATGTTTGTGGCTAATATGAATTCTTGTGTTGTGATGAATAAAGCTACAAACAGAAGTCTTTCGCCGTGGTAGAGGTTTAATGTAGCTCGTTTATCCACATTAGAGATGCATAATTCACGATTGTTTGAATAACAAATAATTTTACTATTGTTATTTTTAAATATTTGTTCCAAATATCTTATTTCAATCATATTATTAATTAAAAATTATTGCTCAATATTAAATATCAAATTTATTAATTGTAATTAATACTTAATTTACTAATTTAAATAACGTGTGATTGAATTAATTTATCTGTTTCAGCTTACTTCTTAAATTTGATTTTTTCAAAACTATTTATTTAATTTCTTTATTGGAGTAAACCATTTTCTGAAAAATTTGAATTAAATATATATGTCATTTCTTTAAATTGTCTACTTTAGTTCCATATTCTACAAATAGATGGCGACAGCAGTAAACAGAATATAGGCAATCAGACATGTCACAAGTAATTAAAAATGATTTGTATGTAATAGTGCATCGTCAAATGCGAATATCGGAAAGTTAAGGTCACTCTTATGAAGTGGAGCGGTGACTTCCCACTTTTCAGTGAAGTCACCGCTCCGATAAATTTCAGTGACATGCAATTCAATGATACGATAATTCCAATAACTGGTCCGTTCACTTTTCAATCCTTGTCCTTTTCTGTTTTGTTCGAGAGCTTCCATTGGACAGATCGTATCGATTGTTACTTTCCAGTGGAGTCACCGCTCCTGTAAATTTCAGTGATATCATATCGATTGTTATTTTCTATCCTGATCCAAAACTTGTAATCGAAATATCACCAGTAAGATCGCATCAAGGATTTGAATCACACCCCTCTTTGAAAAGTATTGATCACTGGTATTTGTGACTTTGATATTGGTTACGTAATAACCGCTCGTAAAATATTCGTCATCTCTAATCCACATAGGGATTCGATTGAATTTCAGATGAGTTTGAGTGTATGTACTTTCTCGCGTTTTTATTTCTTTTTTAAAATAGTCCAACATGAAGGAAATGATTACCAATGAAATTAACAGTCGATCACTTCTATCACTGGGAGTGTTTTGAATAACCTTTCATAGGCATCATTCTAACACTATGTCTAAAATTTCGTGTAATCGAAGCTATCTTTTGTGTAAGAGGGATCATTTAGAGAAGTTTTACTGTAACAATTTGTTCAAATTATCATGCTGCCATCTATATGTTCTGAATGCAAAGGTTCATACACCCACTATACATTGTTGGTAAACAGTAAGTAATTGATTCCTTAAGACCTTCACTAGTCCAAGATAAATTGGGGGCATAGCGGGCATTTGAACAGCATTTTAATAATAACAATGATGCAGTTTTGAACAATGACATAATGCATTAATCTTAAACATTCATATTTTAGTAACATCATATAATTTTGAAAGAAACCATCTAGTAAATAATATAAATCAACCCCACAAGTAGATTTTATAGATAACTCGTAAATGTTCGACAAAATAACGTTTTAAAATTAAGTATTCCCTTAAAATTTATTTCAAATAATAGAGGGCCTTTATTTTCCATAAATATATAAAATATGATAAAAATTTCACATAGTGAAGAATCATGAGCTGTTCGGATTTAATCGTTCAACGCTTAATTATTTATTTAGTAATCAATCTATGGATTATTCTGTTGGTAAAAGGGTATTTGAAATCTTAGTATTTATTTTTGATTCTGAGGACAAATATGCTGCAGACGCAACATACACTCATTTCCATAAATAAAGGATCATTCAGAGTCGCGCGGAAATCGAAATTTAAAATACATCACCCGTAAAATGACTACACACATCTTCAAAAATCATATGCAAATTGCAGGAAGCCACCAGATGACACCGATAGTACGTCACAATGACGAGAGTGTAAGAGAGTGACGTATAAGGAATACAGGCAAAAAAGTAAAATTGTTCGCAAGCGCTTTATAAACCTTTCAGTGCAATAACCGCATAGTTATGACACAAAGGACGCATTTGGAGGATTTTTTGCGTGGTAGAATTATCGGCCGTCTGGAATGTGGGCGTACCCAGTTGGAAGTATCTGAGGAACTTGGAAACGCTCAGTCATATCCAGGCTTTGGCAACGATTCCAAGAGGATGGTAATGTAGTAGACATTACAGCACATTTCGCCCCCGAGTCACAACACCGAATGAGAACCGGTATTTGGCAGTTGCTACCAAAAGAAAAGACGGAGCACAGCATCAGGCCTGACTCGTCAGCTCTCTTCAGCCACTGGTGCGACAATTTCAAGGCAGACCGTGTACAGATGCTTAGGGCAGATTGGTCTGTATTCTCGTAGGCCTGCCAGATGTGTTCCATTTACAGCAACTAACTGTCGCCTGGGTTAACCTGGAGAAGAGAGCATGCATTTTGACACCGCAACAATGGGCTTGTGGGATGTTTTCCGACGGGTCCAGGTTTAGTTTGCAGTCTGTTTCTCGCCGAACATTGGTATGGAGAGCGCCAGGTACCCGTTACCACCAAGAGAATCTTATATGAACGACAACATTACGGTGGTGCAGGATTGCTCGTTTAAGAAGCAATTAATCTGAGTTCCAAAACTGATATGCATGTTCAAATTGGAACCATGACAGGTCAAATTTATCGGGGCGTCATTCTGGAACAACGTGTACGTACGGACGCCATGGGCGCAGAATTCGTGTTTATGGATGGCAACGCCTGTAAAATATCTTTAATAATTACTATGAATGTGATATGAGAGAACACTTTATTTGCGATTATTTACATAGAAAGTTTCGAAAGCATATTTACATCGAGGAAAAACGAAATCTGAATTAATTACATTGGAGTGGAATTCAGTTGAAACTTGGTATGACGTTTACATAATCTCCCACCTTGCAATTTTATGGAGTATCTGAAATTGCAACAAAAGTTATAAATCGAGTCTGTTGGGAATTTTAATAAACCGGCCAGCTTTAGTGACAACATCAGGAGTTACTTTGGTTATATAATCATCTTCACTGGAATCTTGATCTGAAACAGCAGGAATTTGAGTGTTTGTGTCTTTATCCTTTTGCTGAGTAATGAATGGTAATTTTTCAGAACTTCTGATTTTCAAGGAATAAAGTCTCTCTCGAATACACTCATTAAACACATCCTCATATTCGCTTCAATGTCCTGATCGAATAAGATTTTTTGTAACTGATATCAAACGCTTAGTGGCTAATTCTTTGTTACTTTTTAACTCTGGATATCCACTTTTCCACGGCAAACATACTTCATATCTCTTGTCTTCATTTCTCTTAATAGTTTTACGGAAAAATTCAACTGTTTCTTCATCGGCTACTTGCCTTGATTTAATTTCTACAGGAACTCGTATACCGATGGCATCTAGGCTCCATAAATCCGTCAAATCTAAATTGGCAACATAAATAATATTCTCCAAAGATTTTGACTGTTTCGTTTGCTTACCTTGAAGTGTCCATCTAAGTTTTGTTTTTACGACTACTAAATTTTTATCAATATGTTCAATTGATCCCGTCAGCAATACATCAAGGTAATATGCTCCTATTAATAAATCTATTTCAGGAGTGTCTTCCCCTGTATCACTTAATTCTATATATTTTCTCTTCAAAATGGGAAAAATTTCAGGATTACTTACACGAGGAATAGCACCACATTTTCTTTTCATCTAAAACGGAAATGTTGTGCCTGAAATTTGAACACAAGCTCTGCAATGTAATGCTATACACATTATGGGACTTTTGTTTAGTTTCACTGCCCCCCCCCCCCCCCCCCAAGTCCATGACTTAATATTTCTTGATCTACTGGTTCCAATCCCAGTTTATCCCCAATATCCTTTTTTATGAAAGATCTTTGAGCACCTGTATCGAATAATCCTTGGATAATTAAAGATCTGTCTTTACTGGTGATTTTCACCAATACCGTTAACAATAATGTAGATAAATCCCTTGGCGACACGAGAATCTTGGCATCTAATTCAGGTGACGGATTCTGTTTTGTTTGATTTATATTTGGACACATAATACTACGATGCTTTTTCTTGCATACAATGCACTTCAAATAGGCCCTACAAATCTTTGAATTATTACCTGGTTTCAAACAAATAAAGCACGCACCTTTCTTCTTTAATATTTCTTTTTTCTCTTCCAGTGACATATCGGGAGCTTTAAAGCATTCAGTTGTATTATGAAATGACTTATTACAAAACATGCATTGCTTGTCATTTTTTTTTCAGCTCTTTTCTTTTCACTAGATACAATGCAAGCTGCCGTAGGAATTTTATCTTTCGATTTAATTCTTTGAAACTCTTGATCCTTCGCAAAACCGGATCGAGCAAATTGTAAACTCTCGACTTCCGATCGAAGAAATTCTAACAAGTTTCCCAAAATATTCGGCTTGACTTGATTTTCAACTCTGCTACGTGTCCGTTCCCATTCTTTTATGAGATCTTCCGGAAGAGCTGACTCTACTAATGGATACATCATTGCTTCGTACTTTTCAGATGTCACTCCTAATGTCTCTAATGCTCTTAACTGGGTTTCTAATTTATCATAAAGAGCACGTAAAGTGAAATCTTCTCCATTCTTTGCTTGCGTTAAAACAAGATTCAAAAGTTCACGAACATAAATTTTGATCAACAACTCATCTTTAGCAAAACGCGATTTCAATCGTTCAATAGCTTTATTATAATTCATGCCCGACGGCGGAAAACTTTCGACTAAATCTCTTGCCGATGAACCAATTTCTGTCGCTTGCAAAAGATATTGAAATTTATGATCCGAATCAATAGTATCTTCGTGAATTTTTTTTTGAACTGTCCCTAGAATCCGAGCCAGTTCTTTATATCGCCGTCAAAACGTTTTAATTCCAGCTTGGGAAGGCGAAAAGTTCGTTTTGTTTCATTTAATACACAGGAGGTATCGTTATTTTCTTCTTTCGTAGCCAAAACAAAATCGACTTTCGTTTTCATAGTAATCCACTGATCGCGATAATTTTCCGCAGTGTCAAGGTCATTAGAAAATTCTTCAATATTTTCCATTTTGGACCATTTTACTCTTATTTTTTCATCTAATTCAAATAACCTTTCAGCTTTATCACTTAAAATATTAAATACCGGTATCAATTCAATTCAATTCAATTTTACTTACCGGTTCCGTTTTCGCAACATTTTCAACTTTTTTCAACGATTTGGTAAAGAATCGCCCGAGTGGTGTTCTCTCCCGTTTTAGATTATCCATAATCCTGTCGCGGACGCCACTTTGTAAAATATCTTCAATAATTACTATGAATGTGATACGAGAGAACACTTTATTTGCGATTATTTACATTGAAAGTTTCGAAAGCCTATTTACATCGAGGAAAAACGAAATTTGAGTTAATTACATTGGGGTGGAGTTGAGTTGCAACTGGTATGACGCTTACAACGCCCGTCCTCACCGTGCAAACATCGTAAACGAATGCTTTCGATAGGAGGATATCTCCCGTATGGACTAGCTAGCATTCTCACTGGACTTGAATCCAGTAGAGTATGTGTAGGACACGCTTGGCCGACGAGTTGCAGCCCGTCAACCACCTCCTACATGTCTACCGGAACTTCGGAGAGCATTGCTTGGTGAGTGGTGTAATATTCCCCAAGATCAGATCGATAATTTGATACTCAGCACGCCTAGGCATTATACGGACTGTATTGCATCGTCTGGGAGACGTACTATGTATTAACCATTTTACCAACCATGCAATATTGGTTTTTGTAAATAGGTTTTTTTTTGTAATTTGCTTTAAGGAGCAAAAAAATCGCAATTTTTATTAATGGTATCCAACATATAGCATCTTTTTTGCTCTTTACCTTTTGTTTAATAAATAGGCTTTACAAATAAGTCATTTGTTTTGCTTCTGACTCTTTTCTTGAACTTGCATTATTTTTAATCTATGGACATGAGTGTGTTTAACTCTTTGCACTCGGAAAAGTAATTGGATGCAAAATTATTCTCATAATATAAGGATTTACTTATTGTTCCGAAAAATAAATATATATAATTATTTCAAGTTGAACTTCCCTGAAAAGTTAATTTACTTTTTTTTAATCATTTTTAGCAATCAAAATTAAAAAAAAATAAAATATTAAAATAATGCACTGTGGTGAATGGTAACCACCTCACGAGTGCGAAGGGTTAATAATGCGAATATTTTTGTGATAATGACAATATTTGGGCATAATTAAATATTAGTGACTTTAAGAATAATTTCAACCTTGAGATTCAATAAAAAGGAATTTTAAAAATTTTAAACAAAGAAAAATATATTTTATAATTTCTAAGGAGGAAACGAAATTAAGCAAAAACGATATAAAATAAAATTTAATTTTCGAAAATTGGATCACACAGACTATTTTACTGAAAATTGTTTCCGGTCTTATAAAATATAACACTATGAATGTAAAGTGACTAGTAAAGAAATGAAGAAATCCAAACTGATAAAATCGTATTTTAATAAAAGTCAGTATCAAATAAAAAAAATTCCTCTAAAAATGTCATTGGTCATTCGTGAATAGTGGTAAGCCAAAAAGTTCTGGTTGGAAGCTCTCTAAAGTTTTCAGGACTAAAGTCGCACTTTTACAGAATTTCGCGTCGACCCTCGGATCGGGAACCATCACGACCTGCATTCCGGCCGCAACAGCTGCCTGGACACCACTGGGAGCATCTTCTATCACAAGGACCTAAAAATTGTTCAACATACCATGTTATAAACAAATAAAACTCCGTCACACATATTTACGAATAAAGTGAAATTTACGAAATTCAATAATCTTGATTTAATTAGATTTAAATTTTGTATCGAAGCTTAAAAGAGGGTTATTCTGAAAAGAACGTATTGTCAGAAGACAAGGTTGACCCACACATCTTTTTCCAAATCGCAATCATTGTTTTAGATTCACAAAATGTTTTAATT
>JAPMOR010068212.1:43231-70434 GCA_026543865.1 Argiope aurantia | reverse complement strand
ATCAGTTTGCACATCAAAGCGAGCCTATCTTCGAAGATAAAATTTTCAAATTCACTTATCATATATTTATTACATAAAATACAGTTTCTTCTATTACAAACATCTTTAGGGTCAGAGCGTAAAAGATGGTGTGGAGTTAAAAAAAATTCATACCTTAATGGCGTTCACGTCAAGATAATAAGTGGATATTTGAAATCATTAATCCAAAACTGAATTTTGCCACATATTATTTGTCGCATTTAAATAAATGTCAGAAATATTTCGCCAAAATATATTCTTATGAATATCGCCTTTTCATCAATGTAGAAACAGAGTTTCACTGGCTCCTGAAACGAGTCGGGAAATATTGCCTAGTTTGATTTTCAAATGTCTTGAAGTTGCGATCAGGATCGAAATTTCAATTAGCACAGTTTTGAATCTTAAAATAATCTCTATCATAAAAGCAAAATAAAATAAACAAAATAAATTGAAATTAAGGTATTTTTCAAATGCTAATTAAAGTAAATGTTAATGAAAAGCATTTGAATAAAAAAAATTCGTATAACTCGCAAAACGAATAATAACGATATAAATCCGAAAAATAAAGACTATAATTTAATCAACAAATATACTTCTTCCTATTCGCTATGCATGGAAGAATTGTAAAGTCGCTATCTTTAAAGTCATGGCTGAGAATCCTGGATCAAATTCGATCAACATCCGAAGTTCTTTTGACATCATAAGTTCAATCGAGCCCAATCAACATCGTTTGCGCGAATTGGCTTTTGGCCAATTTTTTTAAAAAAATATTCTTGCCACTGAACTGGTATATTTGTTTTTTCAATCCTTTTTACGTAAATATTCAAAAAATATTACTATTTTCAAACATTTCTCAAAAAAAAAAAATCATCCCGAACGTAATCGCAAATTTTAAGATCTTAAAAATTAATTTAACTATTTATTAAATGCAGAAATTTCAGAAGTGATTTACTAAATTATTTTTCAGATCCTTTGCACTTCAAATTTTTTTTGAAATCATTGGATTATTTAAAAAAGAAAATATAGAAGATTTATTGAGTTGAATTTTCACCGATAATTGGAATTAATTTTTTTTGCTATCAGAAATGTAGCTTTTCTCATTTAAAAATATAGTTTTGAAAATAAAGAAATTTATCGAAATAAAAATTTCATTGACAAAAAAAACAAGGATGATATAAGAAGAACTCCATTTATTTCATGCAGTTTGGAGATAATTAAAACTCAGAAAAATACTCGGATGTTTTTGGTTTTGAAAACCTATGCAATTAGAATATGCAACATTTCGCTCAAGAGCCAGTTAATGAGATGCTTTCGCATATACTTTCGACTTCGATACATAATGCTTTGAAGAATAAAAATTTCAAACTTTGGTACTTTATAAATTCTTAAAGGAGGATACTGTTTAACCTTAAAGCGGCATAGTGAAATAGAGCATTAGAAAGGATAACTGCCACGGAAGAAAATTTTAGTGGACCATAAAGACATAAAACAGATAAAACGCTAATATTTCAAGCTTAAATCGACTACTTTTATTTTATTTTTAATAATTTAGTTTTAATTATAGCAAACGACAACGTGTATAGTAAAAATTTAATGTTGCTTTTCTGAATGATCACAGTAATTTTTTTTCCAAATATAATTAAAAATACTTTTTAAAGAGCACTAAAATTAGAAAAAAATACCGGAAGTAAAATCCATCACTAAAAATCTGGTTTTTTAAAATTTAAAAGTAGCGCAAATTAAGTTTTTGAATAATAGTGTGTTCCTTTATTATAGATAAACTATTATAGATATTATAGATAAACATTTCGATTGAAAAAAAAAATCCTTTGTTTTCCAAAATTGTGTTTTTGAATTCATTTTGATAAACATAAGGATTTCTGCATCTATTATAAAAATTTGTAAATAAGACAACATCACTTTCCTTACATATTTTGATAGATAAGTCAAAAATTTGTCAAAATGGAGTTTAATATTTTTTTAAAAATATGGCTGAAAAAGTTTAAGCATAACTTTGATTTTCAGCAAGCTGCCAGTACTGACTTTAAAAATTAGCAGGTTGGAAAGGCAACCAAATTTTACCGATAAATTCTATATTTTACGAAAGTATGATATACGAGAGAAAGTTAAAAGAAAATTAAGAGAAAGTATGAGAAAGTTAAGAAAGAATTCTGTATTTTATGGAAAACCTTTTGATTAATATATATTTATTTAAATAAGGGAAAAAAGAAAACTTTTGAAACTAATTTATTTTTCATCGCTGACAAGAAGATCTATTTTTGAAAGCATTCAGCTGGAGTGAAGCGATCAGTTGAAAACATATCTTCTTTAATAGTTTTCATTTAATCTATATAAGCAGTCGAAATTTCAAATATCACAACAAAAATGAATGTATTTATTTCCTAAATATATTTATTAATGAATATATTATTATAAATATTTAAAGTTCATCGGCAAAATGCTTGGTTTCAGCATCTTGTTTCTAAAATATATTAAATTTAAAAGTAATTTTAAAGGGTAATTTTACAAAATGTTTTTGAAAAGATCTTAATAATTATGAAATATAGAGATTTCTAGTTTTGCCGATTTCCGAATATATCTATCAATCAAATAAAAAAAAATCCTCTCAACAAACTGGAAAGCAAAGGTAGATTCCGTTACACCTAAGTTACTGTCTGGCGACATAAATCGTTGATGTTAGAAACAGTCAATAGTAGGACTGGAAAATCACTTTTCAACCCATCACCTCTAAGATATTGCTGTTATGGAAAAAAATTACGACACAAGTTGTTTGTCTTAATGAGATGGTAATTTGGCTAATTGGATTTATTTTTCTGTCTTCAATATTAAGAAATTTATAGCGAAATGAAAATTTCAACCCACTATTTCCACTCCCTTTGCGCTAGATGTGCCATTTAGAAACTCGTCCGAGATTTTTACATTTCTAATAATATATCCCATGCCAGTTAAAATACAAACAAAAACTCTAGTTATCTTGTTTACAAGATGACATGGCCAAGGATTTATGCAAATGTATAAACACACTTTTGAACGAAGGGTGGTTTTGTGTTCTGGCGACCGTGATCAGAGCTGAACTGAAGAAATTTCTCCGAAACCTTGTAATGAGAACCATTGAGATAAATACTCTTCTTCCGAGAATCTTCCTAAGACATATTAACCCCTTGCACGTGAATGTCTTCTCTTAAGCACCGTTAAAAATGGGCAACATTTTGACATTTGACTTATTTATTCTTTAATAATTTTAATTGTTAAAAATACCTACAGTATGATTGAAAGATGTAGATTCATTTTTTAGGGAAACTCAACTGAAAACAATTTATGTATTTATTTTTTGGTGTAATAAACAAATTCATGCCTTAACTAATTATGCATCGAATTACTTTTCCGAGTGCAAAGGGTTAACTCATAAGTGTTTGAAAGGATGGGAAAATCGGGGAATAAAAATTTTAAATTAAAAAAGCATATTTGATTTTAATTTCAAGATGCTCAAGAACATGGGCTTGTATACTAAATGAGAGCCAAATATTAAATTATCCTAAATATATTTTAAAAAATACAGTAATAATTTCAAGATTTTCCGAAATTGTTGGGCCCATTGGTAACACCCAATCTGACTCAGCGATCAGCAAGTTAAGACGAGACAATCAACAGAAGACTTGACAAAAACAAAATCTCATTCAGACATTGACATAGCACAATTAACACACTGCCATAATCAATAAAAACGACAAAACGGCTTCACTTTTGATTTTTTTTTCAGAACCTTATACGGACTTCCTAATGTATTTGAAGTGGGCAATATCCAAAGACAAGACAACACTGGCTCCTTAAACCAGGCCACTTCCGACAATATGTCTAATTAATGTAGGTTGCAACTCTGCATGATTCTCACCTTTTCAGGGGGCGGCTTTTCATCGAATCTGCGGGCGCACACCAAAAAAACGTCGGGAGCCGGTTTGCCCCTCTCCACTTCCGGTTCACTCGGGGCAATCACCGAATGATGGAAGTAGCTGAGCAGCTCTTGGTGGTTCTTCGTCTTCAGTTCGAAGGTCTCCTTCTTCGAACTCGTGGCGATGGCGAGGGGGACATTGTTGTTGTGCAAGTGTTTCACCAGTCTTTCAACACCTGTAACAAAAGCGAGATCAATCAAAAGAGACGGAAAAATTGCATTATTGGAACAGGTAGTCAAACAGCAGTCTTAATCATTTGTATTTGGAAGTCTAAATAATTGTACTTAATTATTTACAACTGGAAATGGATTAAGGCATGGATGGCAGTGTAATTGGAAATGGATTAAGATCTAGAGTGATACTTCGATGATGTAAAAAAGAGCCTTCTTTTCCTTTTAAATATGCTAAACTAAAAGTTTTTTAAAAATTAAATTCAGTTTAATATCTATTTAAAGCAGTTTCTAAGTAACAAATATTATATCAATCTGAAATAAGATTTTTAGCATATCATCTTCATTAAAAGAGACGATTTCTCTACAAATTTTGAATAATTTTCTGCAATTTAAATTTTAAAGTAATTTTAAACAAAACGGAAAAAAAAATTGAGACATTTTAACGTATGGAATATTTATAATTAAATAAACTGTAAAAAAGGAATTATACTGTAATCGATTGAAGAAAAGAGGAGAAAATTCTGAAGAATAATATTCTGAAATTTGTAGTATTAAAAGTTATTTGAAATTAATTTGATTATATTCGAGTAATTTAAATAAGAATACATATTTGAAAGTACAACCGCTAAATAGAAAATAAATTTCCACCCGTAGTGTTTCATTATTAATTTCCTTCCAAATAAAATAGCAAATGTGTAATCATCATATTTATAAATATTGATATTATTTTGGAAAGGTAAAATTTTGCCAGATTTCACCCATTTAGCTGCTTACATTTTTTTATGCTTATAAATATTTTTCCCAAGGTATTTTTTTCAGACTTAAGGAGGTAGAGGAACATAAATATTCATCTAAATTTCCAGACCATTAGAACATTTTTTTTCTTTATATACTTTGTTCACTCGAAAATAAAATTAGGAAAAGAAATACATTCAATTCTATAGAATGCTCCGTTAACCTACAATCGTCCATTATCTCAATCAAAAAGCTCTTCTCCAGCAAGTAGTATTTGCCCGTTTCTTTTCATTTTGGGGCTTAAAAATATTTGCAGTGCAATGCTAAATGATGCAAGTTTTTAAATGATGATCTTTTAATTGGAGAATTGTATAGAGCAGTGCATTTATATTTGAAAAGCGTAATATAAACATCCTTTAAACAGTGTGAATGGCCTGCCCGAAATTTTCTAGCCCATTTCCCATTAAAGAGTTATCCACTCTAATCTCATGCGTCTAACTCAAAGCATTTTTGAATTGTCGTTTTCACTGGCAGAGCGATAAACGCAATTCCAGTAATTTATTTTTCGGACGAAAGAGGGTCTGAAATGTGAAACTTCTTCAAAATCATGGCAAATTTTACAATATTTCCTTTTTAAATACCTCGTATGCTAGGAAGTAAAAATTAAATATTTAACAGCTTTAAAGATTAATAAATATTATAAATAATCGTATTTTATTATTATTTTTTACCTGGTTTAAGCTTGCAACCAACGAGTCCGTCACGTGTTCTTTCATGAAATTCCGTCCTCGCAATGTGATGAAATTCTTGCACGGTAATGGGCAAACCGAGCTCCCGTATCATGAAAGCCACCGCTTCATCTGCAGGCCGCCCCATGGCCTGCGCCCTCTGAGACCAAGTGAGTTGCTTTCCATATTTTTCTACAATGGATTGGTACAGAGTGGTGAACACCTCCTCGGTGTCTGAAATAGGAAGAAGGGATAAGCATTATTTGCATACTTAAAAGCAACAAGGAATGCATAAAGAATTCATTTTGTTTCATTAAAAATAAAATGACCTATTCTAATAGGCACAGCTGCATTTAGTGTTGACTGGCAAATGAAGGTTTGGTTTGGTTTGGTTTAGTTATATTAACGTCCCGTTTGAAGCAACACTTGGGCTATTTTGGGACGGATCTCGTAATTTTGAACCGCGGTCAGATGACGAGGACGACACCTGAGCTGGCACCACCCTCTCCACACCACACCAGCGGGAAGACGTTTGGTCAGGACGGATTTAACGTGCAACAGACCCCCTTACACGACGGTTCTTCGGTGGAATCGGGTCTCGAACCTGAAACCCTCCGGTTCCGAAGCCGAGACCTTACCACCAGGCCACCGCGGCCTCCTGGCAAATGAAGTTTAAGAAATTTCAAAATATTCAGATACATTTCTACAAATGCTATTTTCTTATTCGTTTGGTTTCTCCTTCTCTTCAATTGACATTGAAGAATATTTTGCAGTTTGTGTTATGAAGAAAATGTATCTGTAATTTCCGTTCCTTTCCCTATCTAGTTGCATTGCATTAACACTTTCGCAATGGCGTTTCTCGTCATTAAAGTATTTCTATACGCCGGCAAAGATTGAAAACTGGTATTTTATACAATTTGTAGGAAACTATACGAAATATTTAAATTGTAAATATTTTCTAAGCATTCTACGCAATGCCAAATAGGCAAAATGTGAAATGCATCGACGATTCGTTTTAAATATCACACAAATATCATCATTCATTTTAAATATTTAAATGACAAAGTATGCAATTTAATCCTCCTTTAAAGTTCAGAATTTCGACATTAGCATTATACACTTCGTTCGTATCAAAGTGAATTTGCTTCATAAAAGACTAGCCTCTTCGCTTACAATGATGTGCCTGTCATGTGCATTGAATTATTACTTTTTTAGGATTTACAATCGAGTCGAAGTATTAAATAATGCAAAATAACTTTGAAATATATATATTATTGATTTAAATATATATATATCTTAAATAGGATGTACCTCTAATTAGAAAGTTAAGTAAATTCTTATGCCAATCTGTATTGTGTTGTAAAAAAATAAAAGAGCAAAATGTAGTGTCAAAGATAGCCATGTCCATTCTTACTTTTTTTTTCAAGGAAAGGACAAATGGAACTTTGTGAGCTATAAACAAAATTTCATAGAAATATTTTAGAATAAAAATTTTAGCAACTACACCTTTCAATATTATGAATTTCAAAAATATTTTCATGCGTTTGAATGATTTACTGATGCACTTTAAGAACTAATATATTAAAAAAAAATTCTTTTGGTTATATATTTTTATCAAATTTCTTTTATTTTGAGAATTTGATAATTGATAATGAGAATTTGATAATTCCTAAGAACCGCGACTTTTTCGAAGTAAGAGCTTCTACACAACTTTAAATAATAATGCACAGAATACTATATGGATTGTATAAATCATGCAAGCATTTTCTAATTATTAAACTCCTATAAACAAAAATCATAAAAAGTTACTCAAATGTATTAACAATAATTTTTATTTATGAATAATTTTTTCTTCATTAATTATATTTAAATTTTATCAAAAAATTCTATCCTACAAATCAGTGGAAGTGATCGTTCCAAAATAAACTCGTAAATTCTCCGATAAAGGTCTATCCCTTTTTCCACACCCATGTGAAGCTGGGGATCTTGTACAAGACCATGAATATCATGAGTGCGCAGATTTTTACCTTTGGGGTTCCCATATATGAGAATTGTGTGCTTTATAGTATAATTAAGAAAACAGTTATTTGTATATCAATAGCACAGTACTGGGGAATGATAATTACGAAATATTAATCTTTGGCGAGAATCTAGCTTTTTTCTATTTTTTTTTTTTTTTTTTTTTACAAAATGTAGCATACTTTGTTTGGTAATATTGTTTTAGCGATTGAGCGCTGGCATGTGATTAATACGCAAATATTTAAAATTCGATATGTATTTTGGGTGTCATTTTTCATCCAGTTGAAACAAAAACTTACATGAAACTACAATTGTAATCACAAGATCATATATCAAATTTTATTCGCTAGTTCAGTCGTTGCGTTTTTGAATTATTGTGTGTCAGATGAATGCAAATTGTAAACCAACATGAGCTCAACCGTCAAACGAATTTGGTTGAAAATTTGAAAATGATTTATATTTTAGACATTTAAAATGTGTACCAAATTTTACCCATCCAGCTCTTTTCGTTTTCTAGATATAGTAATTCAATTGTATTAGGGCAGTCGAACAGACAGACTTCCTCCGAATAGATTTTGTTGAAAATTTGAAAGAAACCTGAAAACTAGGTGTTAAATCATAAACCAAATTTCATTAATCTAGCTCAAAGCGTTTTTGAGTTATTGCGTTCAAAGACAGACAGGTAGATTGACATAATTTCAAAAATGCTTTTTTCTCTGATGTTTTAGAAATGTCTGAAACTTGAAAATTCAACACAATCTCCAGTTTGAATTTTTCAGCGATTTCAATACTTTCTCTTCGTAAAAAAAGTATAAGCTTAAAACATAGTTTTACTTAATACGACATTGCACTTGTTTTTGTTTTAGTGCCTTATTAGAAAAAAAGGGACAATATATTAAGAAACGAGCATGCTTGGATAGAATGAATTGAGATCCTAAAAAGTTAGTCGGAAGGGACAATTTTTTCCATCGAGTCTCGATTCTTTTCTTGCCTTTTGGTTGAAGAGAGAAGTGCTCAAATATTATACTTTTGATAATTGCTGAAAAAACATTATTTGCATAACCAAATAAATTATTCAATTGGATGATGAAAAATTTGATGCGACGCTTTTGCAATTCCTATACACTAGTTTCCCCACAGAATTAATACGTAATTCTGTCATTATTTCCCCGATGAAAGTTCATGGCCCAACATGCTGAAATAGAACGTTGCAATCAATTTGGCTCTCAACCAGCAAACCATGCAAAAAACAGATAAAGGCCGATAACAGAACTTGTTTCAACACCAGCTTAAACTTTGATGCTAAATTGCTTTAATGATTATGGGATGTTATCAATCCCCCCCCCCCCAACTTATTGATGTGGTTGGCTTGGTTTTCTGGTGCAAGAGCCATCTTTGGCTATACTGCGCCACCAAAATTGTTGATGTAACGTAACATACCCGGTGGGTATGTTACGTTACGTATGTTACTAATAACGTAACATACCCGGTGGGCGGGGTCTCCTCAAAAACGTTTTCGCATATTCTCTAATAAAATTGTTACTTCCACCCCCAGCAGAAAATAGGAATCTTGGGTAAGGGGGAGAGCGGCTTGCATGGCATTGGCCTACAGTAGTTGCGAAATATTAACCTTTGGAGAGAATTTAGCATTTATCTATTTTGTGATTTTTGGCGATTATGCTCTAGAATGCGGTTAGTGCTATCTGAAAATCGTGGTTGCGTTTTAAATTGATTTTCCCATCTGACTGAAATCAAAATTTGAATAGAAGTAAAAGTGTAGTCAGAAAATCACATATCAAATGCATTATATTTAAGTTCTTCCGTTTTTGAATTATCAAGTTGACTCACTTCTGTAAGTACAGATCTGCAGATAGTTAACCCCTTATTGAACTTGTCCCCCTTGTTGGTATCTTCGCCAACGCAATACTGATGCTTGTAATACTTGTCATATTGCAAAATGTGCGGCGACTAATCCAACCAAGAGAGCAAATGCATCTTCGGTATGGCTAACGGAGAGTATTTTGGACAATATAAATAAATGATATTGAAGACAGAAAAATACCTTTATTTCTTTTTTTAACGCTTTATGACATGACAATTTTCGAAATCGTGACAAAAAAAAATGTTCATTTTTTTACGTTTTATTTTGAATATTGATGTGCACAAGGTATCTTTCTGTATTAAATTGAGTATGCTTAACAACTTCCCAATTAACTTTTTACTGGTATCTTTCACCGCTTACGAGATATGACCGCTAATTTCAAAATTTGCTGATAGATGATGTTGTAAGTTGTCACATCTAATAGCACATTGCCTTTTTATTATATATGATTTGCAAAATTCCTTCCTACATAACAATTCAATTTACATTAGTCAATCCCAGATTACGATATCGATTCGGTGTTTCTGAAAGATTTTAAATTAAACTCGAAATGCATTATTTGAACAGCTAAAATTGAGCATTGCAGTTACTTGCGACACAGCTATAAATTCAAAATTTGCGTCTAGATTTAATATAAATGAAATGGTGTTCTGCAGACAAGGTATGTTATTTCTAAACTCTTAAGTAATTTTGGAATTGCTTTTCTTTTAAAAAAAATACATACAAATAATTTTTAAACATCTGGAAAAAGTACAAGAAATTCAAAATGTAATACATACGTATTTCATTATGGTGATGAAAATTATTTTTATGAATCATGTTTAAATTTATTCGACCTTAGCGAGGAAAAAAATTTCATTGTACTGGTAATTTTTAGAATTTTGTAGATTTTTTTTGTATCAGAAAATTTTTATCTTAAATTTTTTTATTATTTTCACGAGTTCGGAATTTCAATGATTGCATAGAAATGATGGTAGGTTTTTAAATCGCAATCATACGATGACAACGATACCCGAGCCAACATCTGCATCAGACCGCTTTACTCTCGGCATACATATTCAATGTGTCCGAGTTTCAAAACCTGAACTACACGGCCGAATTTGTGAAGAAAGTCGGCAGTCTGATAGCTCGAATCACTAGTACATGACGCGAACCTCGATTCTACATGCATTCAGTTTTTAGAAAGATCTGAAAATAACAGTTCTCGATTTGAAATACAATTTCAATACATGCAGTTTTTTCGACCTTAAATTATATACGCTTAAAGCTAAGATATTCCAAGTATATATAAAGTGTAAAGAAGATTTTTTAAAACTATGTAGTACACAAAGTAGCTTTCGATATATTCTAAACTTCAGTGTCGCATTATGCATTTCTCGCATCATCTTAATTCATTTTGATATTAAAAGTTTTATCCAATGAAATTGTTTTACTTTAGCCTTACAATGAAATTTGGTTAATTCAAAAGTTTTTAATTCCAATTTGTCTCTTGATGAAATTTCTCCCTTTCTTTTGAATATCCTCGAAATGTAATATTAAATTCTCATCTTTAGTTCATATTTATTTTGGCTTATTCAAAAAAATTATAATACATAATAAGTAAAACCTTAATGTTTTTGCTAATAAAATAGTCCTTGGTTTGTGCCCACAGTTACTGTAAGTGAATAATTTTTCAGATGCTTCTCTGAATCAGAGATTTTATTATATTTACTCTCCAGAAAACAAAACTATCTTTTTAAAAAGGTAGTATAATTCGCATTAAACGTATAGCAATGTTTAAATTAGTTTTAAATTATTAATTGCATATGTTAGTTTTATTACACTACGAGCTGGTACCACGGGTGTTGCTGCCACAGAAGAAATAATTCTGTAGATATCATTTGAATTTTGAAATAGTTATATTGTTTAATCAGGAATGATATTTATTTTCTTGTCGGCAGTGAATATATTTATTGAAATTTAAGGACATATAAAGGAGAAATACAAAAAATAAATTCGATAGACAACTACATTTTTTAAGCACAAATGACATATCAAATTATTTCTCTTACTCTGTCAAAAATTTGAGCATATAAGTAAAGAACATTCCAAATGTATTTTTTTTTCATGAAGCTTCGTCTCATCCAACACTTTGTAGTTAGTTCAAATTTCAAAATCGAATTTTTTGACGATTTAATTTTCTTTTTATTATGCTTAAATGTAAAAATGTAAAAATCCTAACAAATACGAATCAGTTCGTTATTAACAATATAACACGAAGAAAAAATGTAACCGAGTCGGCAATGAGTAACTTAATATTTTTTTTGTTTTTGTTTTAGCCAAGGTTATGTTAATCTATGGGTTGCAACCTGTTCCTGGATCTCGCAAAGTGACCTTGAGGGTTTGTGAAATTTAGAGTCAAAATGCTACCCATATTAAAAATATTAGAATAATAAGCAATTATAATTCGAAAAGCCCTGAAACATTTCATTAAAATTTTCCACGTGGCTGCTTTAAATTTACATACAAGCTTTTGATATCAGCAAATAATTTTATTGTCAACATATTCTCCAGCAAACATGTCAAATAACATTTTCGTTTGTCAGCATTTTGGCTTTATGCTCTTAAGGTTTATTGATGCATGATAAGTGCCGATACTTACTGACGCAAAATTATAAGAATAAGACGGATAATTTAAGGTAAGAAGTACCATTTATATTCCTTTCATTTTTAAAATAACAAATAAATTAAGAAATGTTTGATTTAAAATTTATCTTAAAAATCCTATAACGAATACAACCCCATATTTTGGTCTGAATATTATGATGCTAGTCTTACCAAACGTATGAATGGTTTTAATAAAAAGAAAGAATTTGCAAGTTTGTTTCCACATATCAATGACTTTAGAAATGCACAAATAATTAAATTGACTCTATTTTGCTATCCAGCAATTCCAGATCCTCTTCAGCACCTTCTTAGTGGCGTATTTTTTAAAAACAGTTTAGAAGGGAGAATCTTGAAATAAACAATTGTATTTCAATGCAAGTCAGAAATTGATGTAGTTATGAAAGAATCGATTCTGTTAAACGTAAAAAAATTCGCAAAATGAATTGGTATGAATAGAAGAAATTTTAAGTATTTTAGCGTCAACTGGAATGTTACTTCATCAATTTAAATTAAAACTAGGAGCCATCAAGATGAAATTGAGAAATACTTTCAACAGATCTGTGACTGATATAAATCTACGTGACTTGCAGAAAATGTTATTTTTTCAAAGAAGGTGATACCAAAATTAATGAATCTTTTTTCATATCTCTAATACCAACCACTTCATCTGATTTAAATACAGCGTTTTTATTTAAGCCTAAACTCTAAAATCGAACTTTTTTTTAAAGATAGTAAATAAAATCCAAGACAGGCATTTGAAAAACTTTATTTGATTTTTCAAAAGAAGTTCTTAATCATTAATGCATCTTTCAACGGTAAAAAAAATCATTTAATTTTGCTCCTCTAACACTTGAAATATGCGATTGCGCATATAGGAAAATTTTAGATTTTTTAAGTGAAAAAAATCATTTTCGTAAATGAAATTGTGAATATTTGTAACTATTTTTGAATTTGAAAGAATGTCCAATAGTTATGCACTGATAAGTTTTAATAATACTTAGTGCTAAAACCCATATCTATGTTTTTTTTGCACATTATATATTGACTAATACATTTATGTATGTTTTAATTCTTCAGATTAGATACTAGAGAGTTGATGTTCTGTGTAGAATTCAGTTAATATACTTTTAACTTTTATTGAATACTCAGAAAAAATTTAGAATATTTGATTACGTTTCGATTTCTATACAATATTGCTCGACTTCCGCTTAAACTACTTTTCTAGTAGGTTTAGCAAAGCGTATTTAAATTTTTTTAAATATTTTATTTAATATATCTTATAAATGAATTATGAAATATAAAGTTTATCGTTTCTAAAATTAGATACAAGATCACGTTGAAATTAATATTTAATTATATTAACGCATAAATTGATAATTTAGAATTCGACAAATATGAAAATATAGCATAATTATCGGAAGAAATAACTGTATGAAATATAATTGTTAGATGTAAAGAAATAGTTAAAATTTTATTTAAAAAAAATTGAATCTGTACAAATATGAAACAAATCCAACGAAATAAAATTATTTGAAGATTAAAGAAAACCGTCTTCTTAAGTATAGGAATTTTGTAAGTTTATGTCTGAAAAGAAGGACAATTGTTTCTAAATAATCATATATACCTCAATATAACAACCAAATATCCTTCTATCGATAAATATCTCTTGGTTTTATCAAATAAAGATCTATTTTTAAGAACTAAAACTTATGATTTCCCACTTACTAACTTATCTAATGGTTTACAGAAAACTATTTGAGTTTTAAGTATCAGGAATATGAGGAATTTAAATTTACCTTGTTGTACTTTTGAATTTTACTAAGATAATTTTATAAGACTATATTTGTTAGAATAACTCGATTTCAAAGCTACGTGCTGATTATTTTAGGACCTAATATTATTGTATCAGTCTAAGACCAAGGTCAAATGCCAACATCAACTTCTCAGACAGTACATATACATATGCCGAAGCTCTGATCACAGCATCTTGAAAAACCGTTATCCTTTGTGAGGATTTAACGTGGAAACTTTGCTATAGTATCTCAACTGTGCGAGCGCAATAGTTATTTTTGTTTTTGTGCTCAAGTTTAAAATTGCTACTAAGCGATCCTTTTGAAATGTGAACGATTCCATCATACTCACTGGAGAATTTCATCAGGTTAAATACATTCCATTTCTGCAAAAATTCTACAGAATACTGACTTAGAAACTTAGAAGTCATTTCACATTCGATATCCATTGCGTGCATAAAAAAAAAAAAAAGGTAAAAAAAAAAAAGGAAAGAAATAAAAAGAATCTTAAAATTCAAAGTGAATTAAGAATTTCTGATAAACAATTGACTCTGATTCTTATGATATTTATAATACACAGACCTCTTTTAAAGATTATCGAAACTATTCGCACCACTTATTTTGAAAAGTTCGATTATCAAATGCTAAATTCATTTGAAATTAGAGTTCAAAGCTTCACTATATTCACGTAATGCTATCGAGAACAGACGTAGATCGCTATTTCTAAAAAACTGCCATTTTTATTCAAGAAATTCACAGAAACCAACAGAAAAGTCAATGAATACTTTGAGGGAAATGAAATCTCCGATGTGTTATTGTTGCATTATTCCAATGTTTTTTTTAAAATCTCACAGAAATGTAATCTAAAAGGAAGGAAATGTTGGCACATATAGCTTATTTTCTATTTCTTTCTTCGATTTCGAGTTATAATCAGACTATTCAAAAGAAATAAAGCTAGTTTCTCAACAAAGAAGCAACCCTGTTAGGGCTTTGTTTCGACAATTGAATTTGCGGTATTGGGAATTTTGCGAGTCGTTTAAACAAGATGAAATAAATGCATCTGAAAACGGCTTAATTAAGCGTAAAACAGCGCATGAATTATCGCAGATTGTTTACTCGAAATTTTATTTGTTTAGTCTAGTCGACGTCATTTTATGAGAGTTGCACAGTTGACAGGTGTCATGTTTTCCCAACTGCAAATGTATCTATAATGTTAGAATGGTTTTCTAGACAGTTGTTAGAAAGACAGATTTCTTCAGAAGTTCAATGACATGTTTCTAGGCTTTCGTTGTAGGAATTATAATAAAAAAATAGTTAACGTGATAATAAAACCTTTCATCCTATCTTTGCCACAGATGTTATTATTACGAATGCTTAATACACCTTTTTTCTTCTTAGAAAGTGTTAAAGGAATTTTAAAATTAAGTTGATGATTTAAGATTTTTTTTTTATAAAATTGATTTCATTTTATTGAATGAAAAATTTAAGTATGAAATCCATCATGTTAGTAGGAATTTTCATGCAAATTATATCACTACATTTTCAAAGATAATTTGATGTTTAATTTTTGTTATTTTTACAACTTTGCTGGGATAATCATGCTACCACTTAAAGTGTGCTATTGAACGAGTTTCTTATTTTGAATTCATCATTAAACCATATATGATTTTTAAAACAACGTAGTAAATAAGTTGATAAAAAGTCATTCCTCAATAAGAAATGATTGGAATTTCCTGTTCGTGACCACATACAAGAATTTAAAACTATAATGAAATTTAGATACAGTTATTATGACTTGTTAAACACAAAGTTTACCTACAGTCTGGGTAAGGTAAGTAACAATGCAAGACCATAAGAGTTTTACCATGAATTTCCAATTGATTAAAATACGATTTTCTGAAGAAATTTCGGAATAAAGTATATTTAATATTCCGTACATAAATTTCTAGAATTATACAGATAAACAAAATTTTTTTTGAAATCTGCTATCGCAAATTTCAAGTTATGCGAGAGAATTATTTTTTTAATAATCACGTGGTATCAATCCGACAGAAAGGCATATTCTCACATGACTTATATTTCGCAATCATGAGCATTTAGAAAAGCGATGGTTTTTGGCCATCTCAAAATCAATCGAATTCTAACATTAATTATCGAAGCCAAACCATTTTAAATCGTCTTTTAATAATTATGCAAACGTCGATATTTAGAAAACGATGTTTTTTTTTAAATTTCAAAATCGTTCGAGTTTCAATATTTTTCTGGGCGATAATTTCTTTCAGTCCTGCCCTTTATTGGCCAGACAGAAGAATCGAGTACATGGCGGGCATTCACGCGAAGTTGTAACTTTTTGTTCGCGATAAGTCGCCAAATGATGGGAGGGCTTGAAAAGATGCGTCATATCAGGTGCAATTCTCTTCATGATCTGAACTTGAGACGTCTGTCTAAGATTATCCTTCAAAAAACTTCAAAAAGAATTTTAAATAAAGCTGAACTAAGGTTCGTAGATTCTTCATGGTATTTTTTTCTGATAATGCATCGAAGAATGCTTTGTTTATAAATTATTTAGCTGACGCATTATTCAAGCCGACGTACTACCTTTTGTCTTTTGGCGGAAAGGTGGTTGTAATAGACACATACAAGTTGACTTTTTGAACTAAATACCGACTATATCTGCTGACGATACGAAAAAATTGACGTCATTTGTATCAATTTACAACTAAAATACCTGACAATGTGGAAAAGGTATACAGGCCCTACTCTGAACAAAGTATGTGCTTCTGACAATTTCATTGAAGCGAAATCTGGGCAAAACTGTACCAAGATCTTTATTCAACAATATATTACAGCGATGTGCTATGGCTCATCATTGGATCATTAGCATAACGTTTCTGGCTGGAACCCAGACCTTTGCGCCTTCAAGTTCGTCGTTACTATGGCAACCCTAACAGTCAAGCAGAATTGTTGTAGATGCAATAAATTATGATCTAAACATTAAAATTTTGTTTACTTAATGTGATTGGGTCTCGGTGGCCTGGTCGTAAGGTTTAGGCTTCAGATATGGAGGGTTTCAGGCACGATACCCAATTCTTCCGAAGAACCGTCGTACAAGCGCGTAATCCGTCAGGACCAAGCGTCCGTCCTCTGGTGCGGTATGGGAGCTTGGAGAGGGGAGATGCCAGCTCAGGTGTCATCCTCGTCATCCGACCGCTGTTCAAAATTACGAGGTCCAAAATAGTGTTGCTTTTAAACAGGACGTTATGACAATTAAACTAAGTGATTACAAAAGATATTAAAAATTATTTTTGGGATAAGATTATCAAAGACATGAAAAATTATTATTGCATATATAGTTTTTATTCTAAATATTATATCTACGACTTTCTTGAAAACAGCTTAGTTTTATTTACTCTCTTCATCCGAAAATGTATTATATTTTCTTAGATTATTAGTTCTTTGAAAATCTTTTGATCAAACTTTTTGTTGTTGGTTGATTTTGTTTCACAATTCGCCATATTATTTTCAACCTTTGTTTAGTCCTTTCTTCACTATTAGAAATAAAAATATATTTTATAGTTCTAGAAAAACAGGTGAAATATAATTAGAAAACATTTTTTCAAAAAATAATTTTCTGAATTTTGGCGGAAGGAAAAAATTTTCTCTATCTTCTTTCGATATAACTTTCTGTCAATTTAGTTGAATGAATTTCTCTGTTTTAAACGATTTGATTTGAGTGGGATATCGTTCTTTTTAACGATGATGAAATCAAGAGATCGCCAAACGATTCTGTAGTCCCCTTCCAAACTTCTACAACACACAAGCGGAAAGGCGTTTGCCTGTAAGTCTACTTAATATGCACCAAGTCACTATATACCTTAACACATTGACTGCCGGATTACGCCCCTATGCATTACAGATAATATGTGCTTGTACCAAATCATCTATCTTATTAGATGACTCCTTCTCTAGTATAGTTAAGAAATAGCAAAGAATAAGGCATCTAAATAGATGGCCCGAATACCATGTTCGAGTCATGGCAGCGAACGCGTTAAGTAACAAGTAGAATATTCATTACAGATGTTTCTAGGAATCAAATCCCGAACCAAGAACCAGTGAGGACGACTAATGTTCGAGGCTTCCACGAGGCCATTACAAAACTGATGAGATGGTTGGGGAAGATTCTAAGTCGATAAATGACTCCTGTAGAAAACGATGAACTGTTTGGCCTTCCAAGAAATTCATCATGTACCATGATCGCTCACATGTTAGAACTTCAGTGGAATCCAATCTCAAAATTGTGTTCTTCTGTGCCTTAAACTGAATGCTTCATCATCAAAGTAATGCAACCCTTTCAGTAACTAGATAAAATGGACTTACAAATGATACAGTGCTCAATTAGATTGATATTATTCGTTTTACTGCCAAAGATTAAAAAAAGATGGTGGCTAATTTCAATTAGTAATTTACATATGTTACATCATTTTTCAAAATACTCCATCATTGATCCACTTCATCGGCGGAAGTTCTCGCATCAAATTCTATCATTAATTTATTTTGATGAGTGAGCTTTGTTTCAGAATTTTGAGAAGAGGGAGTTTTTGAAAATCATGTAGCCTGCCACGTGATGCAATTTATGATCTTAAATGATATATCACGTTACATATTCTTATTTATCTGAATATAACAGAAGAGGCTTTCATGAAATAGGATGATTCTGGGAAAGTTAGAAGACAAGTCATTTGCCAGACGTTCTCGCAAGAAATTGGATCTGGGAAACCTTTTCATATTATAAATAATTGTACTTATCTTACATTTTCAAACCTTATAAATAATTATACAGCGGATTATTTTTTATATCAAAAATTTAATAACATTTTACAATTTTTTAAAATGTTTTTGCAGAAAACTTTCTTCTGTAAAATGATATTAAAATAAATGATCCTTTATAAAATGTAAGAAATAATTTATTCGATTAATATTCTCCATTCTGAAATAAATTTTTGCTTTTATCATTCAACAAATTATTTTAAACTATATAATTTGAATCATGCATACAAGGGAAAATATTCTATTTTTCTTTGTAAAAATTAAAACACTCGTCTATATAAACATAAGGAAAACAATTACTTTTCAAAATAAAACTATTGAATGAAAATGCAAGTATATTGCAATTATATGTTGAAATCATAAATGCACATGCTTTTTCGAATACTATACGTCCTTAACCCTTTGCAGTCGAATGTCTTTTCTCAGCCACTATTCAAGACGGTGCATCATTTTAAAATTTTGTCCATTCATTTAAAAAAAATTAAATTGTTAAAAATATCTACAGAATGTTAAAATGATGTAGATTCATTTTTCAGGGAAACTCAAATTAAAGCAGTTGTATTTAATTATTTTTTGGTGTGATAAACAGGTCCATGTATTAAGTGAATAATTATGCATCGAATTATTTTTCCGGCAGCAAAGGGTTAAAAAGGATAGTTGGATTAACTGTTTGCTTTAAACGTAAACCAGGATTGATTTGGATCAATTCCCTTCATTGAAATAGAGTCATATGAGGATGATCAACCGAACTGTCCTTTCCTAACACTTCAGTTATGCCACAGAGAACACAAGTGCCTCTGATAGATTTAACATGCAACAACCCGCACGAATAAATTAATATGAAATAAATTAAAATTATCAGTAAACAGGAAAAGGTATTAGAATTTCGTATATACAGATAGTAAAGAACTTTGTAAAAATGCACTCTTTTGTAAATATTTCAAAATTTCAAAATCACTATCCATAATAAACCTTAAAAAAATGGTATTAACCTCTGAACCTACGATTTAAGTTCCAAAAGTTTGGATCGACATAAACGACGTCGAGCTGACTTCGAGCCATTCGATGGTTTCTCAAATCGGTCCTAAAGTTGCATGAGCTACGACTTATGGAATGCAAATACTGTATAAAACGCAACTGATATAATTTTAAGGGATATTTGATAGGTAATTACAACCTAACAATTGTGGTAGATATTAAAAATATTATTACCAATCTCTAAAATATAACATAAATCAGTACCATTTATTTGCAGTTCACACCCAATCATTGTACTACGGTTTATGCCCATGATATTTATGTTTGGCCTGATCGTCGTACTATGGGCTATGCCCTTAGTTGTAGGTTAAGATGTTAAATCTTGATTTTTTTTATCAATAATTCTGAATGAATTATTTCCATACCTATATCATCAATAATTAACGTGTTTGTTTGCTGAAAGCAGGATTTTCGGGAATCTGATTAAAATTTAATTGTGGAATATAAATAGATAGGAAGTAAAAATCAGTACCTATGATTTTAAAAGAATGTGACGCATGAGAATCTGCAGTAAACCAAGTATGGAATTTATTTGAGCTGAATAAATGCAAAATAAGTGTATACTCTTTGGTTAACGAGATAAAATCTTACCTGTGAATCGCCTAATTTCTTTAAGAGTATTAAATTTTAAATTATTTGTGACACTAAACTTTTCTATTTAAAGACCTAAACGGACAAATATATTTAGAATAGGTTGACTTGAAAATACGAAAAGTTTGCTCACGAAAATTATCAGAAATATAGAATACTAAGCCATGCATGTCCGTAAAAAACTGAAAGTTGTAATTTTTATAAAATAAATATTTGAAATAATTACTTAACAGTAATGAAATGCTAATTCATATAAATTGTATTTACTTTAAAGAATGCAAAAAACGGGGTTACTGATAAATTACGAAAGGAGTTTTATTATTTTATTATTATAATTTTTTTAATTCTAAATGAAAAAGTGGAAACTAAACGACACTTTAAGAACAGAAATACATACTAAATACTGAATCGAAATTTAAAAGAAAAACGCTAGGCGATTATCTTTGCGCTAACATTTAAATTAACATTATGAAGAATGTTGCCCAACCGATCTCAATCGGCAGTCAAAGCGAATATTTTTTTAGCTTGAAACAAGTAGGGCTCAACTTTAAAAATAGCTTCCGAAGAGACTAGAAGTCGCCAAGTTGGATTCGATTCCCCCGTCGGAAGACATTTCCCTCAACTCCTTTTCTCATCGCTTCACCCGGTGAAACTTCTATTTTAAAACGAAGTAAGATAAAATGAAGCTTAATAAGATGCCAGACTAGAAATATATTCCTAGCTTCTATTTCAAAAATTCACTTAGAATTCTAACTAAATCATTTGAACATTTTTTTTCTTGGAAAGGGTTTTTTTTTTGCCTCATATTTTATATTTTTATGCATTAACTGTCATTTATAAAATTTATGGCCGATACTAGATAATTAAAAAACTGAAAGCAATTTATTTTTTATGTATTATTTCATAATAAATGAATCCCAACTTTCCACAACATGCGATTGTTAAAGGAAATTAAATAAATGAAAAAATTATTAAAAGAATAGGATCGATAATTACTTACCTAATAATGTTCCATCCAAGTCGAATATTACGTGTGTAACCGGTTTGTAACAAGCCATAATGATGCGCCCAAGTGAGTACACAAACACCGAGTTCGCTTTCTTCTTTTGATTTTTTTTTTTTTTTTTTCGAATCGCAGCTGACAGTTCCCAGCTGCACGTCATTGCCACACAGAAAAAGGAAGATCAACTATCGTCTGCTCCGAAATATACGTCCGAAGTGTCTTCAAATATCTTGACATTATAAAATGTCATTTGCTTTTTCATAAATTTACGTCTGACTTAGATGATGTTCATTAATAATGTTGGAATAAAAAGAGTATTTTTTGCTGAATTTCATTTATTATTCTAATTAAATTTTCATTAGCGTCACGATGTATTTCGAAAAAAAAGGTGTGGCGTCAAATCCGCAGGAAATATTCCAAACGTCACAGAACAAACATCCGTTATCGAACCGAATGGCCTTATCTATTGTTTAAGAATAAACATTTCTGATACGATGGAATATTTTATTGTCATCGCGTTTGAATTATTTATTCTAACCTTCTGAATTCCACCTGTTGCAGATGGATTTGAAACTCTCGATAAATATATATTTTATCGGATGCGTAATTAAAGGAAATATTCTGTTTTATTGCTGCATTCTTTTTTTGATTGATGTAACAAGATTTATTAGCCAATTAAAATGCTTAAAACTGGCCATTGTATCTTAAAATAAATTTCAGATACACATTTTTTTTCAGTTTAGCAATAAATTGCTATAAAATAAAAATGATCTCCTTCTGGTTTTAGATATCTTTTTGTTTGTATGGTGTGTAAATTTGGCGGAAGGTGGTGTCCAATTCCATACCTCACCACGTTCCTTCTTAACTAGCATTAGAGTAGCTTCAAAACAACTCGGTTATTTAATTACTTAATTAATTGAATAATTAATTAATTAAATAATAAGCATTTACTTACCTAATTATTATTAATAATTATTAATAATAAATTTAATTAATTAACTGAGAATAACTAACTTTAATTATTACTTTATTTAACTCTGTTATAAATTGCAGATTTGTTCCGCTTAAATATTTTGCAAATAAATAATCGCAAACTATTTGAAAGCAATGATTTCGAGATCTGTTTTTATCAGAATTTAGATGTCTGAGGCTTTGTAAGCGAAATCTATGAATATAACACGAGAAATCTTGTATTAAATACCCCTTATTTAGTGTAGTGCCATAGCTTGATGATGATGTGCTACCTGAGGTATCATTTTAATCAATCCTAAATAATTCAACTCAACCAAAAATTGTCTTTAGCTGCAAATTGTATTACAATTTAATCTTAAAGTCCATCTTCGGTCATGAATCTCCAATAACATGAATGAATAAATAAATAAATAATAGTCATTAATATTTTACAATAATTATTATATGAAATTTAAATAATTACTGTGTGACCTTCGAAAAACTTTTTTTGGCATTATAGGTGGAAGTTTATCAGGAGTCAATAATAATAATAATAATAATATACCGGAGCCAGAAATATAATCGCTATGATTTAACTATTTCTTATTAATAGTTTCAATAGCTTTGATATTTTTAAAATGCTTGATAAATTTCTACATTTTGATTTCTACATCCCTGCATCATATCATCAAAATACGGTGTATGTCTGAAAAATAAAATAGTGCCCTGAATTAAACTCGACAGCGGGGATCAGACTTGCAGCTTTCGCTCAGTGATCGAAGCAAGTTGTTATTTTAAGACTGAATGATAATAATCATGACGCAATCTGACGTCATTTATCACAATCTGGCGTCATTATCAGCTCTTCAAGCCGTAATTAACATAAGTTTCATGCAGTTCACAAATCGAAATGCTTTTTTATTCTATTCTTAATATTAATAAAAATCAACTGAAATTTAGATGCCATTAGTAGGTTCATTGTGAAATATCAATTTAGAATAAGTGTTTTTTACTGATACAATTAATACAATTTTACTGATACAATTTTGTCAAGATGTAAAAAATAATTTCTAATTGTTTATAAAAATCAGTTCATGCACAAATAACATGAATCAAGTAAGTTCGGCAATTTAAATTTTGAATCAAATTATAAGATTATAAAGAGTTGACAGCACACATAGGAGCCGTAAGTTGCTTGATTAAAATTTAATTTTGAAACGATGAGATGATTATTTTAGGATCATTGTCATTTATACTATAAATTCCACTCGTATCAAAAGTTCTGTAGTATCAAATAATTTTCTAACAAAAGCATGCATGCAAACGAGCTAAAAGGACTTAGTAGGAACCAAGTCCGCATAACTAGTGGCTATGGTTGCTTTTATATAGTTAGCTTACCTATGTTTAAGTCCCGCATGTGGAAGCAGCTTAGTTTAGATTAGATACATTTACGATCCATTTTAAAACATTAGTAAGAATATTTTAAGACAGACTTTGTAGTTTTGAACTGTGACCAGACGAAGAAGATGATATGTGAGCCGGCAACGCCTCTCTAAGGAATTGCGGCAAATCAGCGGTATGTATACATGTCGAATTTTTCTTGAGATCGAGATCTGAATCTACAACACTCTCATTATATCGTAGGACTATGCAGACAGATGTTAACAGATATCAGCAGCTGTATTTTAATGGTATTGTAACGTTATGTGATTTGCACAATATATCAAATGTTTTTGTTCCGTGATTTGCTATAATCTGAGACATTTCTTTTCTTTTCTTAGATCCATTTCTTTCTATATCATCATTAATTATATGACTTTAAGAACAGTGATTTTTTCATATTTTATATATTTTTATATTTAATTACGAAAGCCAAGTTAAGAAAAAAAAGAACCTTTTTGTTAGCATCAATAAGAATTAGTAGTACAATTAAATACACTGATCACTTTTATTTCCTGAAACAAAGTAAAAGTTCAGCTTTGATGAATTCATGATATGAAATAGGAAATTAACACTTTCTTATCTCTTTTTCATTTTAGTATACTTTTAGTAAAATATTTTTCAAATATGATTGTTTTTCTATTATTTTCAACAATGTCATTTTTACCACTTTTCATTTCATAAATGATAGCATGAAAGATTTAAATAATATTTTAAAGAGAAGAGAAATTTTTCTTTAAATATTTTTTCAGTATCTTTCTCGGTCTGTTGCCACATAATCTCAGCCAGTGGCGTAATTGTGACAGTTTGGAGCTCCCGGAAATTGTTTCGGATAGACCCTAAGTAAATTATCATAATCTATATAAAATTATTTGGCCGAGGTGATGAATTATTTTTTTACACTATTAGTTAATTTTAAATGATCATATTTAAATGGAGTCAGGGAATTATTTAGTATTTATTTACATTTGAAAGAAATGACTATAAGATTAGATTTAGGTGCCAGTACAGATAATAATTTAGTCTTGCGTCAGTCTTTCCATTAATATATCTGCTGATATATCAGCGTTGTCCGGGATTAAATATTTTTCTGCCTAATACATTTAATATAAAAACTACTTTTGAATAAGACATTATATAAATAAAATATGTTTATCGACTGATATGTTTTTTGATTAAAATGACAATATCAACTGAACTAAAAGATTTTTTAAAATCGTCGATGGTTAATTAATTTTTTGAGAGATTAATTTTTCTCACGTAAGTACTTAAAATATTTTATTTTGTTCAAATACTGATGTAAAGCAAGTTTTTTATACACGCTTTGAGGCAATTAGTAGTTAATTTTGCATTAAATTTTTAATGGATTGCTTTTGAATTTTTTTAATGTTTTTCCAGAATTCTGATAAGGTTCTGGCAAAGTTTTTTTTTTTTAAAATGTTTAAGAATATGGAATCTTATTCTTCAACACAAATAGGTTTTCTTAAAAACTGTGTATAAGATTAAGTCTGAAAATATTTATAAATTAAGAGAAACGCATCTACAGAAAGGATGTTTGTATCCCTGAAAAGCCAATTTTTAAAAATTTTACTTATTTTAATTTTCTGACTTCTCTTGCTTATTCTCAAACTATTTTTATACTATCTTTAATGCTTAATAGTTTTTTTGAGTTAATATTTTCAGAAGATAATGCAGAAAACCTTAAAACTTTTGCTTATTTTTAATTAACTAAATTCAATTAATTTTTGATATTTAAAAAGTTAACTGCGATCTTTTTCTTCTTTCGAATATCTACAACATTTCTTGAAGATCGGGGAAAAAAAAAGAAAATGTATGTTTTCTCACTGTTGCAGGTTCTATATTCTTCAAAATTACAATGTCAATTATTTATAACTTGGAAAATGTAGAAAAAGATGACAAGATATTTTAAATAATTTTAATCTAGTTAAATAAACGTCAGAATTATTTAAAACTACCAGAAATATTGCCAGACAATAAAAGAAATAAAACGGAAATATAAATAATAACGATCTAATATTATAATACATAAGATATAATTATTAAGATCGATAAAAATTTATTAAAAATTTAATGAATTTAATTTATTTTATACTAGCCACCTTTGGCGACCAGTCGGTTCGCCAGTATTACCGCTCGCTAAAATTTTCAATTAAATATTTTAAGTAACTGGTCTCTTAAAGGATTCTCAAACAAAACATTTTTAATCTTCAAATTTTGATAGTTATACCAAACTTATACTGTTTAGATCGTTTCGTTCGATTTCCTATATATATTTTGCTAATTTGTTGTCATTTCCGGCAAAACTTCAACTTTAATTTAAAATGTAAATGATGAAATAGCAATCAATATTATTTTTTAATAAAACCACGCGTTTTATTTTATTTATCATCTTTATTGTTATTTATTGATTATTATTACTATTGAATGTCAGTATTGCAAACAGAATCACTCGGTATTTAAGTCTTATGTTAACTACAAAATATTTTTCATAATTTATGTAATATCTCAAACAATAATTCAACAAAAATTTTTGAGATTCGGCATAAAATTCAGTTTTTAGTTTTGCTTTCAAAAGGATTGAAATGAAATCAATAATAATATTTTGTTCTTGCCTATAAATATATTAAAAAAATTATGAAGTCTAAATTTAATGCAGTAAGGTATCATATTCTGAGAAATATTCTGGACACACCAAATTTTAAATAAATGAATGAATGTTTCTATTTTCCAAGATCAACTAAGACTTATTTATGAAGTTTTAAATGTTAAAAATTTAGAAAAACTCAACATTTTCATAATCTTAGGTTAATTAATCTTGAGAAACCTGCGCGCTGATTGGCGTATTTTCTTTGAAGCGATCGATGGAAAATCTAAAATTATCCTTTTTTTATAGAATAGTGATATTCAAATTTTCATAAATCAGTGAGTTTAAGTGATTGGAAATTAACTCTTAAAAGTCAGTGATTTAGTCAATTGGAAATTAACTCTATGACCACCATAAAATCTGTACTTTCTCTTGTGGTGTATGCATTCTCCTTAATATCCGCTCGAATAAAACATCACATACAAAAGTACTTCATAGAACAAACACATCAAAAGTAAACATAACATTTCAATAGTTGCCAAACACAAAAGAGAGAAAAATGCAATTAATAAGCAGACGATATTTAGAAAAGTACAGATATTTAGACTGGAAAATGAAATTATCTGAAATTAACCACACGCGCAGACGATATTTACAAAAGTAAAAATATTCAAACCTGAAAAGAAAAATATATGAGTTATTCCATCAATAAATGCCATAAGTTTGATTATATCTTCATAGATCATAAAATAATTTTTCTTGAATTTATTTTTTAGAAAAAATAAT